>JAHZMW010004089.1:0-151943 GCA_027743745.1 Alloscopus bannaensis | reverse complement strand
AAAATAGAAAACTCACCCTCATGCAATACCTCTGTTTAAAGATCAATGATCGATAGTGTGGTTTGATGTGATCAATTCGCGTTTTATCCCATACCTTACGTAATAATGGATTAGTAAGAATAAAGACTTGTATAATGTCTTTCCTCAGTCAAGGTCGATTCGTAGAGTGGTTACGAATTCATTATTGTGAAAATTGTGGCCTCACATCTTTTTACTCCGTATGTAAAACAATATCTTCTTGTTGGAAAATTCAAAAAAGTGTGTGTGTGTGTGTGTGCATGTCAATTTCGAGAGTGACAAGGCTAAAACCAGCGAGACCAAGACCACTCATGTGAAAATCCTTAAAACTTATTGTTGTCAGTTCTCATGATCAAACCAGCGTAAAGATGACAATGCACAAGACATACATTCTAGTATACCTACGACATAAGCAAAGCAATTTACCTTGCATTCTTACTGAAATAAGGGAGAAATTATCATAAAAGCATACACAGAAGAGCGTAAAATATAACCTTGAAGAGCACGCAGAGGTCTGGGTATACCTATTATTGCGAGAGATTTTGCAGAGGGATTGTTTGATAAGTCTTCTTATTTTTTTGTGGACGATGATATTTTGGAAAATTTTCGCAACGCAGCAATGTGAATCGTCGTGAAAATGCCAGAAAGGGAGATTGAGAAGAATGGGTTTATGTGTTATTCAAATAAAAGGATTACAGCGGTTCGCTGCTCATCATGAGTTTTATACATCCATGGCTGCTTCCCTGCTAGTAGTGATTGCAAGCTCAGCAGTAACATATAATCTAGACGCTACCTACACCGTATCATTTCGTTCTCCACATTTCCTGTTTGCGCGATCACTAGACTGGCGTGTGTCTCCTTTTCAGGTTGTGCACTTAATGCCTCAGACATGCCATTCATGTGGTGATGATATATTGGGATGTGTTGTTGTTTCTGTCTCGCTCTCCTGATTTGATTCCCGATTCCGATTTAAATCCTTCGTTCTTCTCATGATCATAATACCCGCAACTACCTGAAATGCAAAGCAGGAGCTACAACTTTTCAAACTGTTTCAGCGTATGTACAGCTTATTCTTAAGTGCACAACTTTCTCCGGTGTTCTAGATGATTGCAGAGTTTCCGTATTATTTTTCGCTACAATCCTTGCCTTTATGGAGCATTTTTTCGGGATCTATAACCGTTCCAACACGGCATATGTGAAGTTTCTAGCATAACTGGTAACGAAGTTGATCTGCACATTTCTACCGTTATCAGAGAAGTATTTGTTTTCATTCTCTCGCACTTTTGGGACAACGACCGAAATAGGGTGAGCATCGAGTACAGCAGGCTTGCTCGAGTTGAATAACTGTTTGAAAGTAAAATCATGTAATGTTCCAGTGATGAGATTTGTCAAAATTGAATTTCACTCTTTTCTTTGCCTCCGAATTTGCGGTTGTGCAATCTTCTTGTTGCATTGTTGCGGATTTATTGAATCAATACAAACGAAATACACTCTGAGGGAGAGATGAATGGAAACAAGACTGATGTTAGACAAACAGACTTTTTTGGTTGTGTTGACTTTATTTCGGTCAGGGGCTGGGGTTCACTAGAAAGAGAATTTTCTCATTTCTTCCATCGCAACGTTCGTACAAAGGCTTGCAGACTATGTGGTTGGAAGATTGATCGTACCGGGCCACACTTGTTCGATTTATGTGTATGCGTAACTTAAAGTTAGGAGACTGTGCTTTCTCTAGAGTCACAAAAATGGGGCTTTTGAGTGATTTTGTACTGTTTTAATGCATCCGTAACATAGCACTTATGCATACTCAGAAATCAAATGCTCCTGACTGATTGACAGCTCAAAATGGCACGCTGACATGGACTCACGTACTTTATGGACTGCGTGGACCCACTTTGCCTGGCAGTCCTCAGCTCAACCATGAATTATAGACAGGAAGCACAACCGCGTACATATTATAATGTGGCTGCGACATGAAATGCTTCATTTTTTTTGTAGTGCACTTACTGCCACTTTCAAGGTGGGATGTGGAGTGACACGCAAAATCTTGTTGAATGCGAATTTAGGTTTCCTTTGTTCACCATATATTGAACCTGTGTACTGTGCACTACTCGCAGAAGCTGAGCTAGAGAGTAGAGCAGAATAGAATCATTTGCTTAATTTCCAAGTGAAGTCCTCAGAGTAACTCTGACTCTGAGGTCTGGCCCGTTGTTTCTGTAAAAAGAAGATCCTGTCAAGGGGATTGAAACCATACGCGTACACAGGTTGTGGAAGTTGTAGGTCTCTCGACTCTCGTCATGCATGTAAATCCCATGATGTGACGATCCTTTTTTTTGACTTGCTGATTTTCTGGATATGTCCCATGAAACCTACCAACTTGTTGAATCAGACATGAACTTATAGAGTTTGAGCATTGTCACTTTTGAAATACTGGTGACAGTATGCAGTTCTAATTTGTTCAATGTAATGCCAGTTCTCCGTGTCGGAAATCTGAAAGCTGCACCAATTGTGCGCGATCATTGTCAAACATATAATGAAAGCGTCACATATGTAGACCTATAATATATTTGTATGCACAAAGAGTACTACTAAATAAGGCTTTATAATACGTTTTTTAATTCCGCTGACAAGCTCAAAAAGCGTTTAGTTACCAAAATCTAAAACGTTGTCTTCAACACGTTTACCCATTGAAAGCGGACGTCTGCCTCGCGAAATAGAAAAGCAGCAGGCAATGTGGATACTGATTATTATGCTCTGAAATCAGTTGTCATTTATTACGTCGTACCTCTTCCCACAGTAAAGGCGTAGCCTTAAACGAGGTTTATGCGGTTGGTTCGTAATCACTGCAACACAAGCAGAAATGCCCTGCGCTCTCTCGAGTGCTCATTTACCATGTTTTTGTTGAGTGCTGTCATTTAAAGTTGACAATGACCACCAAGCAACTTATCTCACGCAGTGCCTCTGGCTATATTCCCCATGTGTGTTACGTCGTTCGGTGATGTAGAGGTTGGTTGGATGGAAGGAAAAGGCTGCATGCCAACTCAGCTCATATATCACATTCCAAAGTGTAATGGCTTTTGTTAACTAGGTCTTTCCTGTGCAGCGTACTGCATGATCATCCTATCATCGTGACCACCCTGAAAAGTACACATATCCGCACACACACAAACATACAAGCACAATAATGCTTGGAATGGTTCGTGCTTTTATAGCCCCCTTGACAATTTTAATTGTTCAATTTACCCCGTTCATCCATGCATTGTGCTTCGCTGAATTGATTACCGCTGCTGTGCGAGGATCTCGAGCTGGGGATGGGAATACGGATGTTGTTTTTTAAGAACAAGCGTTTTCATATATACACAATAAAGCGAGTGCGTGATATAGTCGCTCGAATTCACGACTTTCGAAATGCGTTTCGTGTACGATTTAGAAAAAAGAAATTTTTCTGCGTCGTAGTGAAACTGACGTGAAAGCCTTTGGAAATTTAATGTATGTATGATTTGGATGTGATATTTATATTTATTCTTCACTCTATTTTACGAGCTGAAGCAAAAGAAATTTCAAACTTTATTGCTTGCATCCAACCATTCGCATGCTACGAACCCTAAACTATATGGCATGGTTTCCTTTGTGTACTCTTTACCGTGAAAAAAAGCCACAAAAGTCCATACTTAAAGCAAGATTAATACGCGTTCTACGCAAAATATATAACTAGCTCTTTTCAAAGGCCTTACTCAACGGATTTTTAGCAAATTGAAACCTGCACAGATTTGAATGACATGTCTGATGGCACAAAGATAGGGAGGTATCGAGTTTTTAAGCGCCGAAAGGCGAATCGAAGAATAGCTGATGAGACCACGCCATAATAATATTCTGTGGTCTTCCTCCGTTACATATGGCACAAAGACGACACATCTCTCTGGCTAATACCCTCAACCAGCGACACTTTTTATTGTTACGTTGATGATGCCTGTTGTGAAAGTGAAATTTCATATTGTATGTCGCACTTCGGATGCATACAGGCCATAGTGCGGATGTAGTGTTGAAGAGCGTGAGCTTCTAAAGAAGAAAATATTTGACACAGGGGTCTTTTTATGTCCTATTATTATGTACTTCGTAGCATCATCATGATGATAATTATGTGGTTTTGGTTTGGTGTGGCCTGCCCTACATACTCGACGCTTTCTGAAGGCACAGCGAAGGCTAGGAAGAAATGTGTGGACTCAGCATAATAATAGGTAACCAAGTTGCTCATGTACGCATAAGGAAAAAGGATGTAACATAACGGAATCCCTCTTTCATCTTCCAACTCAATCTGCTGCTTCCTCTCATCTTGACACCAGAAGAAAACCACATTTTCCAAACTCTCTTACTAACTCACCACCTTTTCCACGAAGGGCAAAAAGAAATCTTTCATAATTTGCTGCAGGAGATATGTATTTATACCACTACTAATCCTCCAACTGATTACTGTTCCAGTAGAAACTTGTGTTGAGATGTTGATTAAAAGGGAAATCATCCAGCAGGAGTTTGCAGAAACGGTATTAATGCGATGAGTTTCTGCAAGTGAACTGTGATTCCCATCGCTTTCATTTCTGATGAAGCTCTCAAAAGGTTATGCAGATTTGCAGATCGCAATTTTGTGGTAACGGTAAAACTACGTGTATCATCGAGTTTAGTCAGATCACGCACAGGGAGGATGGGCGGAGATGAAATGAGCTGTTAGTGACAATTGAGTTTCATTCACTAATTTTTTTCGAAGATTCTTTCTTTGGCTCGGTATTTGCTTGCATATATTTTCATAGTGTGGGACTCATCACACCTGCTCCGTATACTATGAGTATCAATCACTGCAACGTACAACAAAAGTAGCGTGTACTGAGATTATAAGGTGTCTTAAAACGGATACGGTTAGCTACATGTACATATAGGTGTATAATTTGAAGTAGTGGTGGCACATAATGTTGCAAAAAAATTAGGCAGGCTGTTTGTGAATAGAAAGATGCAGCGAAAGAGAGAGAGAGAGAGTGATTCGTGTGAAGGCAACTTTCCTTGTAAGGAGCTTGGTATTATTATCATTGCTTAACAGGCAGGGTGATTGTAAGTGGATCAGAAAGTAGGTAGTTTTGTGCGTAAAATTAATTACTCTCGGCTTATTCTGAGAGTGCGAGTGAGTCGTTTTTATTACGAGACGACGCAGTAGTAATTTCTTATTCATTTCTATTGTCCCCGGAAAGCTTTCGTAGGCCTTTGAGCAGACGTCTGTTGGCGACGATGTGCTCTGTTCTCTTTGTGTTTCTACACGACATAATATTCACGACGTGCTGATTCTGAGCAAACATGCAAGTAGCTCTCGGTTGGGTGTGCTGCTGAAAGATTTTTAATCTCACATTCCAACTTCTGCTCATATTGTGCATCTGATTTGATCTTCAAATTAAGACAAAACACACAATAGAACGTTTTTTTTCTTTGAAAGTAAAATTTTCTAACATTTTTTAACGTTGTGCCTGACACAACACAACTCAATAATGTATGGAGAGTGGGGCTTCACTGCATACGGAGACAGCTAATTGTTTAATTAGAAATGCAGATGAGAGAAATCGTTTACGTGGATGAAATCTTTAGGTTGTTGTTTGAAAATCTCAGTTTTGACACATGCGCAATGCAACATGAATAAATGAGCACTTGTATGCATGATCAGTGCCAACTGATATTTACATATTTTCAACAGATTTGAGACACCAGACACTTGTAGAGAAGAGCGTTTAATGTTTTGCTGCGCAGGTATTTTGTACCGTTTTTTTGCAATGAGCGGATAGCCACTGAATGTTCTTTGTAGTATGTAGTGAAGGATGTGGAGATTTTTTTATGAAATTGCTAGCTCGTGCGTGTAGAACGGAGACGATTGATATATAAGAGATTTAAATATGTTCGCTTGGACGGAAACGCGAAAGACTTCGCAAGATGCTCGAGGATAATGCAGAGTTCATCATTGTAGACATACTTTTGCGCATATGGATTTAAATATATCAAGTTAGAGGCTAAGTTTAATTTAATGCATGCTTATTTAAATACTTTTAACTATAAGAACTCCTTGAAGTGTCAATAGTTATAATCAGACACAACGCGGTTACATATTGGTGTTGTTTTTACATTTTTGAACATTAAAACTGCCTGTAGTAAAAACCGGTTAAGTGCTAGTGATAAATGTTTATGCAAAAACCTTTTTTGAATCCGGAAATGAATATGAATGAGTGGAACATAACATCAGATTATTTTCCAACACACTTATTACATACATACACATGCTTAATATTTTGATTTTTTCGCTTTCTTAATGAGCTTATTACATTATCGCATGCTGCGATGTTTTAATTTTTTACATGTGCGCTTTTTGTTCTGATGCGCTCTTATGATTGGGTAATGGTCGCAATTACTTGTTGAGTCACTTTAGTTGTTGTGTTTACTGATGGTTAAATGTTATTATCGTCTGCCGAGTTTTTCTCTCAGAAGGGAACTTGCTTGCGGTGCTGCTACGTTTGATATGGGATTGTATTAATTAATAAATTAATTCTACAATCTTATGGCCTATAGGGAGTTCGATGTTCGCATACAATCTTTCTTGTCTTGTCTTAAGGATCAGATTTAGGGAAGATGCACTCTAATAAATGTAGGAGAGGAATGCTTGATTAGGCACTTTGTAAATATTCTACTTGGAATGACATCAATTATGTCAAAAAGGGCTTTGTTTACGAATTACATAAAATAAGATCACTTCAGAGCTCTTTAAAATATTATGCTTACGAAAGGAAGCCTCTTTGTTTATTGAGGTGAAGTTTCATTTTTTAGCCGATGTTGCCCCCAAATAGTTTTAATAGCAACTCATTGAAAGGAAATACGTAGAGGAAGGCAAGATGAAGTGTTATGACTGCAGTTTTCGAGGAATACATTTGAGCAGCTTCCATATAAAAGGAAAATTGAAAATTCCTTGTGGTATTTAGGAATACATGACTCACTGCGGTCTTTGAGAGTGAAAAAGCGTGTAGGTACGGTACAAGGTAAAAAGATCTGTGTGTAAAGGAGCGTTTAAAAAGGAGTGAGGTGAAGATATTTTCTGTTTGCATATTCAATAATAGAACATGTTATGGGCATATATCAAAACAATAACCGTATTCATTGGATTTTTGAAAGGAAAAGCAAATAAAAGGAGGATAACATAAAAATGCTTTTCCAAATATACAGTCAGTCGACAACTTCGTACGCATAGAGTACCGCCTGCAAATATACGCTACACGCTTCTTCTTGAACAGCCGTGATTTTATGCAATGAAACAGCCGAAACAACGGACTGGATTCACTTACTCGCAACGTTTAGTGATGAGGAGGACGATCTCCTAAACTTTGAAAAGCATGGCATTCTCTCTCTCTCTCTCTCTCTCTCTCTCTCTCTCTCTCTCTCTCCCGTTCACGGTGTACGTGCAGGGCACGCCATGCGATAAGAGACGATAAGCTCGGACTTTTTCAGATACAGATTGTCTCGTTATTCGTTTTGTGTGTAAGATGAGCGTATCAATCGTAAAGACAGGGACTGCGACTCTATCTCCTCGCCTCATGGTTTACTAGTGTACAAATGGAGATTACGCGTCTTTTTTACATGACTTCACATGTAGCGCTTTTTCCACAAAGATTTTTTTACGGAGCGCATGGAAGACGTGTCATATCATGCGATTGTGGTTAAAAATAGGCTCATTCCCTGTGTAATGTAGTTGCGGTGTCAGTTGTGAAATGCACAGCGTAACATTGATTTAGTAGACGGGTTTTGAAAAAAGTAAGCTTTTCAATTTTACTCTCAACTCACTCCCTGCTCTTTTATGAACCCCTTGCGTACTCGCAACGGGATGAATATATAGCTTTGTTCAAGAGCTCTCTCTCCGTTCAGTTCCAAAGAAGCGGACTTATTGCAAAATAGAAAAAGAAAATACAACGGGCTATAGATTTGTGTTGTGTGTGCGGCCTATATATAATTCAAGAGGCTTATAGAAATAAATGCTCATGCGAAACTGACAATGAGTCGGAGCCAAAATATCTTGTTCTCTCTCCCAATCTCTCCATCCTATCTGGTACTTGTTTACGTATAATTATTATTATTTCGCCTCCTTCTTTTTAGCCTGCCATATTTTCACATCCATGTCTATACCGTACGGAGTCAATCAGCAATAAAGTACACACAAGTATTTGCATGCATATATAAAATGTGTTTGTGCATATGTGCGAGGCTGCAAACGAACGTATCAGCTTTCTTGAGAGGAGATGGAATGGAAGGTCTGTTCTTTTCTCATTCCCTCCGTTCGTGCACGTGCATATTTATTGATGCATTCAAAAAATACCCATCATATTTTATCTTGTCCCTCTTTCTGCCTCTCTCTTGAGAACAAGTACATTTATAAAGCTCGTTATGACGGAAACAGCAGCTATATTAACGTCGCACTTGCTGATTTGATGGCTGTTTTTCGAGATTTATTGATACACACTCGCAAGTACAATTTCGGTGGAGACGCATTTGCATATATGTATGCGACAAGAGAGAAACCGAAGAAATGAGAGAGAGATCGAGACAAGCTGTACGCGTTAATTTTCATACGATGGGCTGCGTGCATACGTGAGTGTAATGGTTTCGGCCGGGTCGTCTTTGCCAAGATGTTTTTTCGTGGCGTAGCCCATTATCATGGAATAAAAAAATGAAATGCTTATTTCGTGTAACAGTTTTTCCTCTTTGATTCGTATAAATAAACACAATGTCTTCATACTTTAAGTGAGCCACCATTCATCATATGCGAGACAACATATTATGCAATGTAAGAGAGAAGAAGCTCGTAAAACGGGAAGTTTGTCTTTAATCTGTCCACAGTACATTGGTTTTCAATTGGAAGAGTGGTTTAATTAGTTGATTTGAGTAAACGCTTATTTTTTTCTCTCCAGGTGGATGACACACCAACCCTTGTGGTGGGACCACCATCGAAAAGGAAATCAGTAGCAGCTCCAGATGAGCCTGATACCGTTATCAGCCGTGAAATCAAAAAGGTATGCCAGCAGCAAATTTTTGTTTTCTTCTGTGTAAACTTGCAGTTTGAAATGTGCATAGAAGTGATTTTGATTTGCACCACAGACATATTCCTGTAGGTAAATGTTTAGTAGCTGCTACTGCTACTACTATAAAGTTTTAAGTACGATCCCTTTGGTCCCAAACAAAATTCTGAAGTTGTAAGCGACGGAATGTGATGTTGCCGTATGGCAGAAACCCCCAAAGTGGTTGAAAGTTTTGGCCGTTTCGTCGTAGCATGCACGTTTGAGTGGAGTTGATGGCGGCGATGGAGGATGGAAGGAGTCTTGAAGTTGTACTTTATCAGGCTAAAGCCATGTCCTGTTTGGTATCGATTTTCTCATCATTAGCAATTCAGGTGAGGTGCTTCTTTCCTCAACTGTGCGATGTACGTACATACAGACACACCGAATGTCGACCCGTCCCTAACATACATATGAAAAGGGCTAAACACAAGAGAAATGCGAAACACTTTTGTGGATGACTCCTTTCTTTTTTTTCTCACTACGATGCAAGTTACGCTCTGTTTGTCTTTTTATTCGCTACATAAACCCCGCACAACGCACACACAAAAAAGGAACAAATTTAAGCTGGAGGATTTCTCCGAGTATGCCTACAAGTGAGGAAGGAAAAGTAGGGGATGAGGTGGTTCCGTATAGCGCTGTGTAGTGGGTACACCCGTAAGAGGCATGGAATATGTGCATGTTAAGTGCTATTGCATGATTGATGATGGTCATCAGTGGAAAAAGAACAACTACACGCTGAGCCCATATGTTCACTGTGGAACTGAGGAGCACCAATTCTCCGCTACGGAGAGACTATTCGTAGACGTAAAAAGCAGTTCAGCTAGTCACCTTCACCACATTACACCACATGACAATCATGGTTCACTTTCCACGGATTGGTTTAAAAATGTGAGCTTTCCGGGAGGTGATCCCATGTTTTCCAACTAGCTACTTTCGTCGTTTTCCCCTGTTTTTCAGCCAATTTTCCTCCTGGAAAGGTATGAATTATATTGGGGGAAAGGGCAGGCAAAATTTTCCCGCTTGTCATATAGCAATGAGAAATTATTGCCGTTGAAATTGAAAGGAAAATCAATTTTCTGATGTCGAATATTATGGATGTACGAAGTTACATGTACGTACAATCCGTGTGTTGTGTAAACTCAATTTAAAAAATTCAAATGCTTTTGAATGATTGAAAAGGCGAGAGTGATCCTTTTGTAACCTTTTTTCGTCTAAAAAACCATAATCTTTTTGTGTGCGATGCAAAAATTGTGTACCATTGCCTTTGGCAATGAGCAAATTTAATGAAAAGTCAGAAAGAAAAGTGACGCTTGTAAAATACCAGCATATATCTCTTGCTTTTACGAGGTTCCTCTACAACGATTCCTTTCTGTTTGAAATTCAATTTTTCACGGAATATTGTAAGAATGTGGCAGTGAGCGAGTCCGTCGTTCTCGTACTGTATAATGTGATGTTTTTCTTGGGACGCGTGTGTAATACGTATTTGAATTACATATGTTGTTGTGCGCTTATTCAAGAAATCAGCATTTCATACAAGCTTAAGCTTGTGGTATTAGGTTAAAGTCCTGTAGGTTGACAACTCAACAAAACACCAGCTCATGCATAATATTTCCATATATTTCTTCCACTTGACATGATGTTTATTTATTTACATACTTCAAAATAACATGGCTCACTTTTGTGATCATCATTCTGATGATACTAGGATCATTACATCGGTAATGATGGTTTTCGTGCAGCTGTAGAGGACGAGCACACACACACACACACATTCTTCGTTTTGGGTTTTTGGTGAATGATACGATTCTCAGAGTCTTTTCTCGCGTAGTATTTTCACTTTTCTCATCATTTCCTCGTTCTCACCCTCTATCTTCTCTTTTCTCTCTGTTTCCTAGTTTTCCTGCGCTCAAAGCATTTCCACTTGAACTATCGACTATCGTCACTGAGCGAAGCGTAAATGTGGCCGTCTCAGAGAGAGAGATAGAATGTGTGATGCATATACAAACTCTTGACATCATCAAAATCACGGTGCTCATTAAGTAGGCGAAGAAAGTTTTTTTTTCCTGAAAGAGGTTTTATAATACTTTGTATACAATTACAAATATGCTTCCACAGGCGGATATATACGTGCAGAGGTATATCTTCTTCCAAGCAGTCATGAATCATGAATCAAAAAAGTTTTTTTCTTTGACTGGACTAACGAGTTAGAAAAGATCTCCAAATAAGAAAATATTTTCTGTCCTCCCGCTAAACTTTCGTCGTGTCATCATGGAACATTTATTCATTTAGTGTGTATTTGATATTGGGGTTGGTGCACAAAAAGGTAAATGAAAGGTGTCAGATTCACGTAGCCGGGATTCGATTCCAAGTTTGTTTGCTTTGCGGACATGTATATAATCTCATGAAGGAAAAAGCATTATCGATCGACTCCTTGTATATCTTACAGTCAACAGTTTAATGTCTAATGTTATGTGTTATGCAGACATGAAGTAATCTCTTGAATTATATGGAGATAGAACAGAGAACACGGATAAAAGTCCAAGTTTACATCGTGAAATGCTACAAGTAAAAAACAGAGCTTTTATTTCACCATCAAACAACTTTTTAATGCACGACGAGCGAACGAAACGAGGCACCGCTCACGGTGATGTGATGATGACTATGACGGTGGGCCGATCCGGATATCCGACTGATATGCTTAAAACACGGTGTTTTATGCCATATATCCACCACACGAGTCTTTCACTCTTTCTCTCACCCTCTCAGATTTCGGTATATACGGGAACCTGCCTGCCATGGAAAATCGTATAATCGTACAGTGACGCATGACAGCGTAATAGTCAAACTGAATGAGCGTACACGAAAATGTGTAGTGTGGTTTGCATGGTGTGGCTCTGTGGTGGCTTGGAATGTCTAAAATCAAAAAACTCAACGCTCATGTTGACAATTGAGCATATATACACGTATGATATTGATATGAAGTGTGATGTGTTGTGTAGAGAAAACGCAGTTTTTTCTTCATGCTGATGATGATGATGATGGTGTACATTCGGTGACTTGCCTCTTGTTTGTTTCATTTTAATACTGTGCGAGACGTCTTAGCATATTCAATCCGTAGTCATTCATTTTTTCACGCCCATTTCATTCGAATTGCACACAACTCCTACGTGGAATTTTTTATTAATGCAGGAAAGATTATGAAATGTTGAAGAGCCCGTCTGCGTTGTGACAGAGAGACTAAGGGTAAGAGTGAGAGAGAACGTGGAAAACTGTTCAAAGTACCAAGGCTTATATGAAGTCGGGCATGTGCGCCTGTTGGCAGATGAAAATTTGATATTTTGATCATTTATCACAACTAATGCATTGTGTGCGTAATTTGATTAAGTCACTTTGCTCTCTAATATTAATGGACTTAAATGTTGCTAATATATTATAGTATATCTATAGTACTTGGTAAATCATCTCTTCTCCCTCAAAAATACCATGCGCCCTCACATCTTGCTTTGCGCTGTTTGCTGCCAGAGTAGAATCGCATGAAAAGCGCATATCGCATTTTGAGACGGGGAGAAAAAATGTGATATATTGTTTGGGAACTGGAGATGAAATTCTCAAAAATTTATAGGTGTCAGATCAAGCGAGGTCAATAGAAAGCGGCGATGTATCAAATTGAAAAGGGTGACACTTTACGCAGTTTTATATGATACGCTCTTGAATGTTGCAAAGAGGTTGGTAAAAAATTTCTATAAAAACAGGAAGATGTTTCTTCAAGGATATTGTTACAACCTGGGTTTTCTTGGTAGACTATACAGACTATAGTCGAAGTTACCTGAGCGAGCAGCATACGATAATCTATCGTGATGCGTTGAGTGGTGTGATGTTGTGATGCATTTGACAAGTCGTGGTGTGTCGTTTGCGGATCCGTGTGTTTTATTATATTATTATGGATTAGGTCGCATTTTTATGGCGATCATACGTAACAGAGTGCTCAAGTTGCAGAAATTGAAATTGTTTTGTTCCACTAAAAGCCAGAAAACATTCACACTCAGCTTCCACATTGACATTCCTTGGCAAAGCAGCAAAAAAATAATGTGCTGGAATTCAACACGGGGGAAATAAACAAGAAACCGAAGGCTTCGTAAAAGAAAAATCCTGAGTACAGCAGGGAAAGCATTACTTTACATATAGAACATTCCATTGGGCCGTATACGCATTCAACTGTCGACTCAAATGATGATACAGAATGTGCTGATCCAAATTTTATTTCCTAATGATCCATTTCGTCGTATATTACGTAATATATAGTGGTAGCGAAGCGGTAGTAAAATCTTTATTTATTTGATGTGCCCCACTCTGCTTAATGTGAGCCTATAGTTGCAGAGTTGCTACTACCTCCAAAGACGAAGAAGAGATGTGTGATGGTGCTCTGATAAGGTTTCAGTTTAATAATGATGAAACATATGAAGGATTTTTTAGCACAGTGGAAAAGTTACCTTTCTGCATAATGGTGGTTACTTAGGCGTGATGTGTTCCATCTCATTTTGAATAATTCAATATTATAAGCATAAATAACGCGAGGAAAATCTGTAGGACGCTCTCTCCTCCTGAAATGACTCTCATAAGGAACTTGAGTATAAAAGAAAAGTTTCTTCGTTTTTCGCCAGCCAGCCCCTCCTGAGTTTCCATTTTCCCCAGGATTTCACCATTTGGATAGCACTTATGCATTTCCACCTGACTTTTTTTCCAGGTTGGAGCGAAGGAGGTAGGTAAACCTTGGTGCAATATTATTAGGACGAGACGCCCGACGCGGGCTGGATCTACTTTCTGATAAAGCTACGAAAGTATACGTACAACTCTGGAGTTGTAGGAGTGTGTGAACGGGAAACTTATGGTGGAGTGTTATTGAGACTGTATGAGTGTACACCGAGCATGTACGTTCCTGTATAGGTTTTTGGTAGGCAATTTTGTTTACAGTAGACATAGGAAGAGTGAATGCAGCCAAGTTCAATATATAGTGGACACATATGGGGTTCTACGCATTTATGAATGTTGTATCTTTTTCTGCATAACTTTTCCACTTATCCGTATGCGTCTCTCGTGTGAGTCACTAAAGAACCCTGGGAAGGCTGAGAGCGTTTCGTTAAGTTTCTCTGAAGGAGTATACACAGACTCATCATTTATTCAGGAGCACCTTTTGATCTTACGGCAAATGATGGGAATAGAGAGAGTGAGGGAAGAGAAAAGGGAGAAGGTGGATTTGCAAAATAACAAAACAAGCAGCCGACTCGTTACCTATTCTTCTTTCCAGCTCTACCGCCATTTCTGCATTGACGTCCTGTAAGACACGGCGTATCGTCTCGAGTGTGTGTATGAATGAAGGAATGTATTTTCTTTTCATTCTCCACCTAGCTCTCCTCAGTTTCTTGATGATGGTGATGTGCTGAACTGCATAACGGAGTCGAACCAGTGAAGATGTAAATAAAATTGCCTTTGTTACAATCGAGATTATTTTGAATGTTGACAGCCTTATAAATCCATTCCATACATAACGATTGCGCGTAATAACACGAGGTCCCAGGCGAGACGACTATGCTGTGAATCCAAGTGTTTCTTCCCTGCTAAACCTATAAATACGTATGTGTTTGCATATGTTCACGGAGCATAACGTTTCCACGAAGCCCATTTTCGCTTTCAAAGGACATTGAAAGAGAGTAGAAAAGAGATTCATAAATTGTCCATTCTTCAGGGAAAATACTTCCTCTCCCTATCACGAAGTGAGTGGAGAGGAGGTTTATTTGGAAAATGAAGCTGTGTGTATACGATCTTGTGTTCCATGGCCCGGAGAAAGAGGTGCTTTTTGCATGCGGAACACAATATAAAGTAATTGGATAACTGGTGCAAAAAAGAAAGATGGAGATTGGGGCAAAGGCCTAGATCGGATACAGTTCAATTCACCAGGGTTCGTTGAATGTCGGCAAAATCAATCTGAGGATTTTTCTCATTTTATTGTTCCACCTTTGTTTACACACTTTCTCACGCGGAGAAGCGATACAAAAGATTTTTTGTAATCATGCAAGGATTTGTGTGTCGGAGAAAAGGGGCGAGCAAAACTCTTTTTTCTTTTGCTCTTTTTAAAGTCAAGAGAATTTGAGGACGGAGAAACATATGCAGCTATACCTTGATATAGTACACTTTTTCAACATTACTTTCCCTGTAAAAAGTTGTTTTCCCTTGAAGACACATTCAACCGTTTCCGTCTCTGTGTTGTCCAGCGAAAAAAATAAGTCTCGTTTTATGTGCGTTCGAGATTACTTTTTTGTGAACCGTGAGCAGTCTCCACGTTCTTCACATGCACACTTGTGCAATTTTTATACGTGAAGTAATGGATGAGAAGCAAACCGTTTGTCTCTGACTGATGGCCACTACTGCACACGAAACGTTAAACTGATCTCTTGATGTATGTTCTTCAAGTTTTTTTTTGGTCCGTACTCCGTCGTGATTAATGTCAGACAATAAGTTATGGTTCTTGTTATTGTTATGTTGTCTTCTAGTGTGTATTTCGTCCCACAAAAAAGTAGGTATTTGCAGAGACAGAAAGGAATAGAGATACAAACAAAGGAGATTTATATTTAGTGTGTGCTCTTGGGCTGTGTGAACTGAAGTCTGCAAGTGTGGGCTTTTCTCTCGGACTGAGGATAACTATTTTGGTGTTGTGATTTCAAGCTTTGCTTTGCACATCTGCTTTCCTTTTACTCGCCGAGTTATGCAGATACTTATGACGTTACGGTATATTACTCTAAGCAAATGTATATTTATTACGTGAGCCGCGATCCTCGTTGTCTGGTTTCTACGCTTTATATCGATCAAGATAGGGAACAAAGGGCAAAGCAAGAGATTCTTGGTCTTTCACTTTAATCTCCCCGTTGTTCTACGAGTTCCTTTTGGTGGAGCTGAAGCGCACAGTTGGTCTCTCTGTACTCGCGTGTATGGTTGCGGTCGGGCGTTTCGCAAAAAACGCGAGTCTGTTGTCATTTCGCTTTGAAGTCGACAGCGCTAAGTCGCCTGGCATTAGCATGAATGAGCCATATATGTTCGTCCCCTTTTAAGTTAAGCGCATTCGTTCTCCTAGAGTGGTTCTCTCTGTTCTCCAACTGATTTCTTGACACCTTTTCATCTCCTTCTCTCCAAAGCACTCAACAGGAAAGGCAAATAGCTCGCGGAACAAGTGAGATCCAGTCGGAGGCAACAGGACTGAAAACACAATTTGTGATTTTGCATTTTCCTCCCCATTCTTTTGGGAGAGGAGCGGGAGAACAATGTGTTTGTTTCATAATCTTGTCGATGATCGCAACCGGGGAAGGGGGTGTAATTTTTTGAGTCTTTATACTTGTCATGTATGGATGGGTATAGGATATTAAAGGGATCTTGCAAATGGCCAATGCTTTTCTGTCCTTCACCCTCATACTTTCCACAATGTGTGAAACCGCCTTCATACTTGGTTACGTCTCGGGATGACCGACAAAACGCAAAAGAGTAATTGTTCCGTATATGTAGCCATGTCATATCGCCAAAGAATGGAAAGAAAGACAGCTAAAGAATTGGAGTCGACGTTTATTGGCTTCCTTTATCAGTGCATTGCCGATATGTTGACTGTCACCTTCCACCCTTATTATAATGTCGATTGTGTGCGTGGTCTGGTGAGTGATCATTGTATTTGGTGACACATCATTAGGTGTGAACTGAAGATTGTGCTCTCACTCTGAAATTACTTGTGCTACTGTCGGGATGTAGTGGATTGAGAGGAGATCCTCTTGCTCTACCGGGGGAAAGGTTATTGTCCCTTTGGCACCGTTGTGTGGTAAAGATCACACGGAAAAAAGATCACAAGCAATTGCTATTTCAAATTATTTACGCGCATAACTACCAATATCACACCGCTATTATTACTCCAATCCTCACTCTCATATTTTTGGCTAACGGATGGATGAACTCGGTTATTGGTGACGGGATTGTGTGTGTGTTGTTGCTATTCTTTTTCTCATTTGAATCGAGGTCTTGTTTTATTCAGAGAATATATCATGAAAGCTGACTCTGTGATGGTGAGGATAATAACGACGATGTACTATACCTATAGAGTGTGATACGCGATCTCATGTTTTTTAATGATCAATGATTCGAACATTCCTTAGCCTGCGGGAGGTCTCCTACGTGTCTCTCTCTCTGTGGTTCTCTGGTGCTCCTTTTTTGTGGCGAATAAATTGCATAGTGTAGTAAGTTTTACACACGACGACTTGAAACGAATGGTGAGAGCACACCGCATCTATCCCTTTTATTTAACCCGTTTTGTAATTTCAGGGCACTTTCGGTGCTTTGTATTTTTCTCCAGTGTCATTTTAGAGCATTTGTCTCCGATTCCTGCTGGGATTCAAATTCACTGGAGCTGAACCGAATGGGGCTGTCATTTGCTTGTGATACTTTTCTTGTTCCCGTTTTTTATACTTGCTTGATGTCAGTGTCTCATTTTGTGAGGCTTCGAGCTGGTTGTTTGTTTGCATACATGCTGTGTCGCGGTAGTCCTGTTATTAGTGCTTCCGTTCAACTTGAGCCATAATGTTGCGTGAAATCTATTATAAACTCATTTGTTCCGTATTTTACCTTGATAAAGCAATTAAGGTATGTAGGTGTAAAACGAGTAGAGAAGTAAAATGGGCAAACGTAAGTTTCGAATTGGCTAGAAACACGCGATTGTGTAAATCGGAACGTTTAAAAGGTAAAGGTATGTGTTTTTACATTCGCATAGTGGCGTTAACAGAGGATGAAAAAGGGAAAGAGTGAGTAGCTTAAAGCGTTGATAGGAGGTCAATTTAAATTCTCTTTTAATGCTGTCTCTAGCTTGAATGATTAAGATCACAATAAAGATTGGTGAGGTCTTGAGAAAGGGAGGTCTGTTTCTCCTCACATCTACGACGAAACTGTTTGCGCTGTTTTCTTTATCCGAATGCACTTCCACACACTCTGCGCATACATCTAGGTACTTATATGTATTTGTATGCTCTGTTTGTATTCATCTGGTTCAATCCCATTTATTGTTGTTATTAATATCAATCACGATGTCTGATTCATGTGATGTCTATCTGGATGAATTGGATGTCTCATCATCGTCAACATGAATATGCATGATGTATGCGTGCTGCGAATCCAATTCTTTTTTTAGATTCTGCTCTGTATCTTTCTGCTTTTCAGTTTACAAACGTTTGTAGATACCGAAACATATCCTGTTGACGTGGGGTTCTACAGGCTTCATGAAATATAATCTGATGATCGCGAACTCTTTGAATACAACGATTGGCTATATGTGGGAGGGAGCGAGATCAAATGTAGTACATTCGGCATTTTCGTGTCTTAAATGATGATCTTTCCTGATGGAAATTGAAGTGAGGACGTGAGAGAGGTTTAAATAAAATTAGAATACAATGGGGAAGGACTCACGGCAAAAGAGAGGCTCAAACTTACAATGATTTTAGCACGGCTTACCTATATTTTTCTCTCCTCCAAAGTACTATGTGCTGGCTTATGTAAATATCAATTAAGATGTCAAAGAATGAGGATTTCAATTGACAGGAAGGATTCGTGAGAATAAAAGTGTGCTATTCTTTTAAAGAGCTGCTCTCTCTCTGTGATCTTCGTCTTTGCTAGCTAAGCTGTCGACATGAAATATGCAGTAAATTCTCTGACTTTTGAATTCGTGATCGTGATCATTAATGCGATGTGATAGAGGAGAGGGATGGTGAGATGAATATCTGGAAACTTTAATGAGTTGCAATACAACGTTTTAAAAGCGGAATTAAAATCATTATCATTTCAGCAATATTTCAGCGTCACTGGTTCTTGCCAACTTTCAGACCATCACACTATTGTGTGGTGAAATATTTTGAAGAAGTAAAGGAAGGTGGAAAGAAAGGAGAGACACACGAAACGGGAAAATATTATAATACTATATTATAGGAGTATAAGTCTCATGCAGCAAGCAACAATCAACAATTGAATCTTAATCCGTATGAAATCTATTCAGGCATTGTTTCACAAAGAGTTTTTTCTTGCTACGTGAAAAAATGAGCGTCCATTCGACCACCTGTCGGGGTGTATTGACTCAAGAAATAATCCTCATGTTCAAGAACAATGACGATTTTTTAACTTGATACTTTGTGAATGGTGCGAATTAGTAAAGCGCTATCGGTACATGTGCACACACTATAGATAAATGGGCATGGTCAAAAGGCGTCTATCATCAAGTAAAGGGAACGGCAGTTTGTTTGGTTCTATGCAAATTGGAAATGAATTAGCATTTAAACTTTTTCAGACGGCATGTGCTTGAGTTTATAACTCACTAGTCGGTTTTTTACGACTCATAGAATTGCATTCATGTCCATTTTATTCGATATTAGTACAGACGTAGTGGATATTGACAAGAGATTTGTTTTCGTCAATCATTTGGGAATAGATGTCGAGTGCATAAATCTGAAATGGGAAGATGATCAAGGAGATGAATCAAGAACAAAATTTCCTTCAATAACCATGAATAGTCAATAACCATTCACGACTAAAGATCAGATGTAGTCATTTCCTGTAAGTATTCAATCATAAATGAGGCATCAATTTTTAGAGGCTCAGAAAATGCGAAAACACATTAGTACCGTAAAAAAATGCATGTAACAACGATAATCTAGGCGGAGAGGGCCATGTGGTATGTGTGTTTACTGAGATGCGTCTCACTCATCCATGATACGTTTGCTGTAATACATGCGATCCCATGCTGTAGAGTTAGATAACTTGCTAATGAGCAATTGGCCTCGTTTCCTTCAACTCGCTCAACTTCCTGCTGTGCCCTCGCTTTGTCACTAATGATGCTCAAGTCTTTTTTCTTCTTCATACCATCATCTCACCGTCTCATGCTGTTCTTTCTCCAGGAATATAGTGAATAGACAGGTTTCTTTTGCGTGCTGCGTTGGTATAATAGTGATATCGTTCTTTGCATGTTGCATGCTATCCTGCTTCACCTCTTATTATCATTTTCTCTCCTCTTCATAAAACCCAAGCAATTTTAAGTGTTACCCTCTGATTGCTTCGCTGGGTTCATTTTCAAGTGATTATTATGCCGCAAAGATAATGTTTGTCATGGCCAATGAAGTGTGTGCTGGATTGCGTATCACTATAAACGAAGTCCTTATTAAAATGTTAGCTTTGGCTGAGTTATTATTGTATATGTATATTTATTTACTTCTTCTGGAGAAGACTATGGGTTTGATTGTTTAGTGTACAAGTGGAGAGTTTTGAGTGTTTGTGATTTCATCATCTGATAAGTGAAGCCGCACTTACAAACTACTTATTTACTCTCCCTCCCGTTTGTGTGCTCTCGCTTGTCGACAGCACAGCTTTCACAGGATATTTTATGGCTTGTAGCTTCGAGAGAAAATTAACGTGGAAAAGTTTGTGAAAGGAGAAAATAAAAAAGTATGATTGTCCTCTACTCACTTGTAGTGAATAAGAAGAACAAAGTTCTTGATCGAATACGTATTGCCGTTGATGGAATGTATGTATGTATACCTACATATGTACATATCTATATATAAGTAGACTTTGGCTGAACGCTTTCTTTAGGAAACTGAGCGACTACTACTCAGAATGAAATGATGATTGAACTTGTTTTTGCAATGAAAGTAATTAAATTAGGATCGATTGGTGCATTCTTTTGTGTTCGAGCACAACCAGAACGGAGATACGTTTTTCATTGAAAAGTCGTCTTTTTGGGCACATTGCAAACACTTTTCTTATCGACAACTTTCTTTTCCTCTTTTCTTCTTTTTTTCCTGAGTGATATATAAAGTGTATGCTGAGGCATCTTTCTATCTCACTTCTTTTTTCACTCTTATTTTGATTGACAGAAAGGAAATGACAGTGCTAAAGGGTGTAAACAAGAAATATAGTGTGCGAATCTGTACACAAGATGCTCCGATGATATAGCCTCCATGCAGAGCAACATCGTCTTGTGTGAGTTGAACAGGCATTTTATAACGTTTCTAAACGAGCTTCCTTCGCATTGTTTCCTTTTCATTTTTGGCAACCCAGACCAAATAGATATACGAGCTCCACGTTTCTGAGTGACGGACGAGAGAAGAGAGGAGGGAATTGAAAATAGTGAATCACTTTCCAAGATTACATATGTATTTCCTATAGAAATAGGTATGCATTTGTCGGAGAATATAGATCCATGCTCCTTCACGACCGACTAAAGTTCTTCATTCGCTTGTCTGCTTTTTTGTTTCGAACAGCATGAGATTGAGATACCTTTCCTATATCTCAGCTGCCAGTGGTGACAATGTTTCATTTGTCGACACGTTCAACCATTTTTGGAAAGTCGAATGTTCGTATCAAATTCTGTCTTCAATCCTTGCTCCAATTGCTCGTTCTCAACGGATTGTGTCGATGTCGTCTTGATATGATTATTTGTTGAAATACAACGTATTGAATACTTGATACGCTTTACCAATGTATTTGACTGTTGTCAATTTTTTGGGTAAGGTATTCCCACGCGGGATCAGCTTGTATTTGGGTGGTCTCTTTCACTCATCCTAGTACATTGTGTAAGGACGTTTTAAGGAAGGATTTAAGTGTTTGTGGTAGTTGTACAAATGAAATTTGACGTGTGTACAGTTCAAATACTACATCCGCATAAAAAGTAAGCTATTTATAGACTGAACTTATAAAGCGGGCAGCGGAGAATCTGGCGTTATTGTGGAAAAAGTCATGCTACTAATACGCGCATTGTAGACTAACTAAAGAGGCTCAATTGAAAGCTGAGCTGGTGCTCTTATCTGTGTTCTGATAATTCTACGACAATTCGCCCACGCGTCCTCCACCAGAATGAATAGTTTAATTTAATTTTTCAAGGATATCATTTTCTCCGTCCTACGTTCTCTCGGGGTGGAATACCATGATAATTCTCAGAAATCTGAAGCAAACACTTTTTTGTTGGGTTTATTTGTTGCTAAATGGGACGACAGTGTGGAAGCTCACAAAAAATTATAACGAGCAAAAAGTTTCATTTTTTGTAAACCGAAACGTATACAAGAGGATAAGGGAGACTTTGTGGAAATGTGTTTGCTTTTTTGTTGGATCATGTTTTAGTTTTAAATGTTTAAAATGATGATAGGAGAAAACAACTTTTACGTTCCACCAAGTGAATACGAATAGCAAGTGTTGAAGTCGTCTAGAAAAGGGAAAATGACCATTTCACCGTCATCTCCAATTCTAGTCTGGTTTCCCAACTATAGCCGTCGCGATATTCGCTCCTCCACTATCTGTTTATTTTCCCAGTGTTTTTCGGGGAAGCACAAAGCAATAACCTTGCAACAACGCACACATGCAGCAGAGGATATAGGAGAATGGATAGATATGAGAACAATTCGTGCTGCATAAAGGATGAGCAAGATAAAAACAGATTGAGGGCAACTAACTCCAGGCATCTGAGCTGAATATTCACACAGAAATCGTATAGAAACAACATGCCATCCTTGTCTCAAACATGTCCGGGCGGGTAGGGATGTAAAAAAATGCTCGAGTCTCACTCCTTCCCATTTGATCATGGAATGCACGTGTTCTTTCGCATGCTTCACGAGCACCGACACGCTGCACATATGTATGTAGATACGATTAGGGAAAGTGGAGAAAAAGAGAGGGAGTGAAAAGTGTACCGAAAAATAGGATGTCCGGGTGAGAAAGAGAAATTTTCCACTTGTGAGGGGAAGAGTGAGGGCCACAACGTCTTTATATGGAAAACGGCGGAGCATGTTGAAGTGATGTTTGTACGCCATTTTCCACAGAGAAGACCCGAGGGAAAGTGTATTTGTTGAAGTTGTCCGCGAGACATATTATGTAGAGACAGATGAAGGAAAGAAATGAAGTAAGAGAAAATGGAGGATTGGGGATAAAACTCTGAAGAAATAAGGAAGTTCTCTAAGCTAAAGGAAGCAATCATGCTTTCACTCTGCAGACTGGAACAAAAAAAGGAAACCATCCAACAAAAGCGGTTACGATATAAAACATGCTATTTTTGTTTGCAGTACTTATGTATACAGGTTTATGTATATGTGAGCTCACGTAAAAAAAAGAACGCGCGTGAAGAAATGAAATGCCGATGCTTCTTGGTGGTGCTCAGGTTGCATCCTCTCCTAAGATAGTACACAAGAGGTAGTTGTTGTAAACCCAATAAGCGTTATCGATCAACTACGCCTTCATTCTTATGGAGTGAGTATACAGGAAAATACGTGCGGACTGCAGTGGCAAAAGTATAACATATCTCTGCATTCCACGTCTCATTTTTTTCCTCCAGTCGTCTTTTCAACAGTCAAATAAAGAGCATGAATAAAATGCTTTTAAGAGAATTGCAAACAGTTTTCATGAGGCTACCTACGCAGTATACGGGCATTCTGTGTATTGTTTTTTATTATCTTTTTTGCTTCCCGGTGTTCTCCACCAGAGACTATGTGTTCCGGGAACGTATTAGGGAGAAGAAGCTACTAGCCGGAGGAGTTGTTGTTGTTGTTTTTCACAAAAATAAAATAGCTCTTATTTGGTCTTTCTTACCGTGATTTTAGTTTTGCGTCGTACTCTCCCTGAGGACAGGCACAAGAATGACTGTAAACTCTGCTGTTGTAGATTCATTGTTATTTTGAAATCTGTATGCCCTTTGGGAGCGAGAGGAAGAGAGTTTTTCAGATAGTTGTTGTTGTGATATGGCTCTCGCACTAATATGAAACGTGAGTGTGATGTTATTCTCATTTATGATTACTAATAAGCACAAATATACAGATACACTGCGCCGTCCTGCTGGATAGCTTTAGCTTGTTTACCTAAAGACTCTCTGAAGACCATTTGGATTAATTCATGCTTAGTGCAAAGTAGTGTAGTGGGAAAGTTTTCATGAATGTCTAATATTTGGTTGGATAAATATAGCGTATCGAGGACTTGAAAAGTGAAATTTTGTCCTTCTGTTTATTACACGTCGAGCTCTTTGAACTAGCTGTCTGCGAAAGCAACAATTTGATGGCCCCAGTCGACTCTGGTGCTGTATCTATTGCAGCATGTAACGGGATTACAAATTGGGCGACCTACGTATTTGTTCCTGTGTGCACACATTGTCAACAAAGTGAGGGAAAAACTTGCCTGTCTCCTCGTCTCGGTGAAAGAGAGAAAGAGGAAATGAAGAGATTAACTGGGGGAAGCCCTGTTTTCGTTTCACGCTCTCCTCCTTTCCTGCTGAAGTAAATGATAGTAAATCCAGTGATATTTCGTGCGTTTTCCTGCCGGATCATACCGTTCTTTTCGGTTGGCTATCGAGATAAGGCGGGTAACCTTGCCGTGAGGAGCAACAGAAGAGTTTAGCTTGTTTGCGATTAGCATTGAAAATAGAGTTGGTTGTGAGGTCGTCTTATTGTAATTGACTAGCTGATCCTGGAAAAATGTGTACTTTTCTCGCAGACAGGACAAGTGAGCAGAGCGGAACTGTTGTAAACAATTTACGCGACATATGTATGCGTTTAGTGATAAAAAGTAGGGGTCTATAAATAGGTTTGCAAGTGATATCAAAAGACAATCAGGGGTGGAATAAGCTGGATGACTGGTGTACGGTGTACCCACCGTAAAAGGGATTACATTGGATTGCGCTGCCGTTTTCAACATCTGTGTCTCGGGTCGGTGGGAATGTCTACCTTTGGGTAGCGTACTAAATATAGCGTGCACCAAAATGAAGCCCACCTTAGAACTACATTCATAGTATTTCAGCAAATAGAGCACAAAACTACTTGAAATGTTTCAAATTATGTACGAAGAGGAAACCACACACTTGTAATCTCTTTCCTGGTAAGTAGACAAGGGAGAAGGAGCGCTTTGCAGTGAGTTGAGTTGAATGCACACACTTGTATTTAAGGTAGACATATTTTGGTCTCGCTCCACGAAACCTCGTTGAAACTTTGGGATAAAATAGGAAACGGGGATTTTTTACCCAGCATAGTTGGGATAAGCCAAGAGGGAGACCAAAAAGTGGTTATTTTGCTGCTGTTTGTTGTTTTCGCTGGGAGAACTTTAATTATTTTAATTGCCCACGGCACAATGCCATAACTGGAGAATTGTTCACGTAACACCCAGTCAAATGGGTATGCGTTACTGTTCTTCGAGTATCCGTGGTCGGTGTTTAGTTTTCACTAATGTATGCCATCATGGCATTCATGAGAACGTACATTATTACTAGCAAACGTACATATCTTTAACCTGTAGCCTGATACAGTGAGTATAACTCTATTTGCGCAATTTTGTACATGTTTTTAGACTCGTATTGTAGAGAACTCAAAAGTTTTCCAAAGTATTTTGGGTCATGTTCATTTTAAGGTTTTCCTTCTGGTTTGACACTTTCTCCAGTTTCTCTCTCTCTCCCCTGCATTCAACTCAGCTTCCAAGTGTTTTGAAGAGAAAGAGTTCAACTTTCCCCGTGAGCTCTGTCAGCTCCGGTCTCTAGCAGTAGGGTCGTTCCTTACTAATTTTGTTTTCTGAGTGCTCTCGTGTGCAATGTGATACCATATTATTATTTTGCACACCAGCACACAGACACACACACCTCTGGCCGTTTTTTGGGGTAGGGCGGACGTTTATTCCGCTGTTCCTTTTGAAGCGGAAAACAAACATAAATATACAAAATATCGCGTATCCGATCAGAAAATCTTATTCATTCTCTACCTTCATTCTTGCAACTTTACGTATCTCACGTATTGTCCAAGTTTTCTTGGCGGAATATAGATAACATGTGAGTGAGAGACAGCGCTCATTCCTTCCCTTACAAATATAATACAGCCTATTACAACCAGTCAGGTTTGGACATAAGACACAAAAGTTTTTGAGGAAGGATGGAGCAAACACAATGGCAACTTTGAGAGAGTGGAAATGGACGTTTTTCACATTTGTTCATTCACTCGACAATTGTATCTGGTAGTGTGGTTTGTACACTATATGGAAATATGTACTGCATTCCCTTGATCAAGCACTGCCACTTTCTCTTTGCTCTCTCTTTAAAAACATTTTATTCTCCCAAGCCACCGTGTTATCAGTGTGTGTATCCACACACGGTGTGTGAATGAGTGGTAGTATATGGCACTCCATATAATTTCCTGTTTTGTATTCAATGATTGCTTCACACATTTCTCTTTTCTCTCTCCAGCCATGTGCAAGGAATAACTGAAAATGTCAAATCATCCAAGTGCAAGGGAAAGCAGAGATTTCTCTGCTTCACTGTGAGACCTCACACCACAAGACGTGTACACAATGGTTTACCTTCTGATTTCATCCATGTGGATGCGTCTTTCTTTCTCCTACGGCCTTTGGATAATGTGTTTGTACTGTTATAGTATATGAGAGCAGTAATGCAACACGGAGATGGTTAGATCATCGCTCCTTCTCTGTGGTGAGGAGAAAAGAATAGGGTAATGTCTCAGGGAAATTGAAATGGTTGATGACGCTGTTGACAGGAGCTTTTTTATCATTTTACTTCCACCACATTGTATACCGAGGGAAAGATGAGAGTGCTCACACTCCTTCCCACTCCCTCAGATGCACGGACATGTGATGAAAACTCAAGGTAGCTCGAAAATAAGTTGAGAACGCGATGCACCACGGTTGATTTCATATTTTATTTTCTTTCTCACTCTCGTCTTCTCGGCCTACATTTTTTCGTCATCTCGTGGTGCTCATCCACACAATATGTGAGGATTCTTTAGTGACTGATTGTGAAAGGCTTCCATTTTCCGCGTTAACGGCGTGCACTTTCCCGTGTGATGGAAGGGGAAGAGAAAGCAGCTCGAAGTTGGAAGCGTTTCATCTATTATGATAAGCTGTAGTTGTTCTCCTTCTCGAGGTGTACACATCTGGAGCTGACAAATGTTCGTTGCTGAAGAAAAAAAACCAAGTGCTGGATGGGCAGGTTGTTTTCAAGGAAATCTAGTCTAAGCTAAAAACTAAGAACCTTTTTCTCACTACTACCAGGATAGCTTGGCTTGTGTTTAGTCGAGTCTGTGGATGCTTGGGATTATTATGATGGGATAAGGGATCGTTCCTCCCGTTCTCCTTGAAAAGTCTACCTTACCTTTCTTCCTCTCGCAAGGAGAGAAGACGGCACTCACCAAGTTTCTTTGGTTTTGTAGGTTTTTCTTGTGGAGAAAGCAGCAGGAGAGCAGCACTTATTATATATATGGTTACATATAACAGACGAGAGGAGTGTTCTTCCTACAGCTCCACGTCTGAAATATAATGGCCGTCACTAATAGAAAGTAGCAATTGTGGGGAAAGCTCATCACCAGTTTGGCTACTTTTTCTGGCATTCTTTTTCTCCTGTACTGTATTCTTTGCTGAAATATTGATTGGACTCGAAGTGAATGAGACCATGGATGATGCACATAGATAGAGGAAGCATGGAACACGTTTTTATCTCTTCTCGATGGGGGACACGAAAATGTTGAGTAGTCAATGCATCTATTAAATACACAAGATTACGTTTTTAACTCGCCATCCTGTAGTATTTGTGTGAGCATTGTGCAAACGAGTGCGGATCTCCCACGGAGCAGCTTGCGGATTGAGAGTTGGAGAGAAACACGAATTTCCAATTCTCTCTCCCCTTTCCTGACTTTTCTTTCACTTTCTCTTGATTCTGTGTGTACCTCGCTGCCAGCTTATATCATTATTGTAACCCTTAGAAAAAATGTTACTTATTATGATGCTCCGTGCTCTTTGCTACTGTTAGAAAACTGTTGTTCACTTTTTCCTCCTTCTATAATACGCTGTGCTGACTCTCAGCGAGACATGAAGCGTCGTGTAATGCATTTTTGAGTGGTGGTAGGAGTAGAGAGAGAACATAGTTGATGGGCTTGTAAGTGTCCTCCCTCCTTCTTTACGCTCTTACGTATATTATTCAGGAGTCAGGAGGCTGTGTATGTGCTCAAAGGCTAGAAAAAGCAGTCAGAAAGGGCTGGAAATGGTTGTCGAGGCACAAACATTCGTGAAAATGTTAGTACTCTGGTGTGTACCTTTAGCTTTTTCTTATAGTGCGTAGCCGTTATCTGCTGTTCGAACTATGTAAGCATCATCACTTTATCAGGGGGATAAAATACATGGTCCAAACAAGGCTAAGGGGCTGGATGAGTGCAATTTAGAGTCGCATATTTTTTATTCTTCAATCTCGCTCCAAGGAGGGAAACTGCTCAGGTGATCATATAATCCTTTTTGCTTTTCTAGCTTCGTGCCAGACTATACGAGATGGTACGGCACTACAGTGTTTTAGATAGGAAGCGATATGACAAGTTCCAGATAAAGGGAACATTTGCGCCTTATGTATCTATCCAGTTACTTTTGTTGTATTCCAAGCTTTGAGGAAAAACAATGACATAAGATTTTAGAGAGGTAAAACAGAAAGAAAGGAGAGCATCAGATTGTAATTGGACCACCACTCTCGGAACTGGATCGGTTTTGTATTATTATGTTCTCTGGCTGGGATTTCCTCCTTGATGGTTTGTTTGTTCATCTTTTGCCATTTTCAACTACTGGTTTCTATCGTGGAACCCTGGCGGACATGGGGTTTTGTGTAGGGAAAACAAATGAATTTCATTTGCCTGGTGAAAGGAAACCAGTGAAGAACGTGTGGAGATTGGAAAGGGAAATGTTTTCACCTAAGGAATTGAATATAAAATTGTTTCCGAGACTTGGGCTAAGCTAACCTGCATGACTTTGTGTTGTATCAGGTAGTTGGGAGGAAGGTTTTGCAAACACATTCACCTCTGAATTGTATGATAAAATTCCAGGAACTCGCGAAAGAACGGAATAAACAATGGGGGTGTGTGTTTTCCACGTATTGGTATACAGAAATTTATTAGGTACTCGTTGATGATTTTAATTAAAATTATTACATGTAACGTGCCACTCACTCGGTCTAAAATCTTTGGACATCCCAACAACGAAGCTAAGCTAGTCTCATGGATGCATTTTGTGGACTTTTAATTGAGAAACTTTTTGTTTTCTTTTCGTAGGCGAAGCTCGAGACAAAGGCTTTGAAGGCGAAACGACCAGGGTTCACCGACGAGAGGTACAATGAGACATCTTACTACGTGGAGAACGGTAAGTTTTCAAAGTACTTGTTAACTCAGATAATAAGCAAGGATTATATACCACGAAGAGTGTCTGGTTTCGCGAGCATCCCACTCATTAAACACTCATTATGGTATTGATCATCCCTAATTGAGCATCTTTCCTGATTTTTGGTACATTATACTGTTCCCACATTCTATAAGTATCTACATTAGGATTACCCTTCGTTTTGATTTTAGGAGTAATTAAAAATCATCAGCTTTCTCTGCCTGAAATGCACTTATAATAATGGTGGTTGTTTACTGCTTTTACTCTTCTTTGGTAATGAGTACACCAACAATGTCCTGTATGCATTCAAACCATGATTCAAACAGTTCAATACTGTACGTACCGAGTTCAGTCTGTTTGACGAACTGGTAAATAGATTTTATATGAGAGAGGAAAAGTTTCTCTTTTCACTAGAAACGGGTAACGGTTCCGGGGAAAGTAGCAAATGAAAAGTTTTAAGTTTGGGCAGATAAGGATTTCGGTTTCCTTCTGTCTTTCATGCAGCCAATGTCAGTGAAACATGCAAGCCGGCAAACACTGCATGAAAAACTTGTATTGCTGAAGCTGCTGGCAATTTATTAACGTGCCGGAAAGTTTTTTTCTTTTTTGCTCCGGCCTAAGGAATTGCTGTGTGTATTTACTAATTGTAAGATACATATGTGTGTGTGTTTCATATTTCATTAGCGGGGTGATATTGCATGGCATAGATTGTGGTGGTGGTTGGAAGAGAGAAAACATATTGCAGTACGTGTCCTACTAGGCTACTTTTTATAGTGGATATATATGTATAACGAATTATGTACGCTGATGAAATTTCTCGGATTGTGAGTAGAATATGGAACATGCACTTACAGACAGCTCTCAGACACAAAATGCAGATGAAATGAGGGAGGCTTTATTGTGCTCTCCGCTAAATGTGAATATTATTTTGGACTGGTGATATTACACAAACTTTCATTTTTCTGCACAACACGAAAATGAGAGAGGATGCAGGTTACTTCTCACACTGTCTCTCTCCTCCGCCTCTTTCATCATCTCTATAATCATGAGCATATCTTACTCCTCTGCATGTCATAAAGGGATTACTGCTCGTTACGTGGCCTTGTTTTCTGTCTTTTCCTGGTTCTCAAAACTGCGAGTTCATAGTGGAGAAGATGACGATGAAGGATGTACGATCACGAAAGATAATTCCACTAGCAAATACGATACAGCCAGAAAATGCAACGTATTGTGGTATTTTTTGAGACGAAAGTTTTCCAAAATAGAAAATGTTTTCTGAAAGATGAAAGTCGTACGTATACTCTGCCTAAAGATCTCTCTCTCGTTCTTCATTTTCTCTCTAGAGCGAAAAGAAAAAACACGAACTTTCACTGGGACTTTCACTCCCTTCTCGAAGAAATGAACAGAGGAGAGAGAAAGTACATGTACATACGTTGGCGCGTATCCTTGTGCTGCAGAAAAGTGGGGACGCTGCAGGCGGCGTGTTGAATTGTCAAAATGCTAAAACACTCATCCTCCTAATGGTGGCATCCTCTTTCTCTCTCCCTCTGCCCCGGAAAGTTTTCTCCTATATTTTTCAGACACCAAAAGAAAACAAGATTGTAAGTGGCCATGTGCAAAGGAGAGTGAAAACCCGTGGCGTCCTTCATAAAGTACAATCATACGAACAGTGAACATGAGCAATTTTGTTTGTGCACACACGACAGAGAGAAGTGAAAACATGGAATTTTTGAATACACAGTTATTTCATTCATACCATTTTTTCCTGCTCTGGGCCTCATATAACGTTTGATCTCAAGAGACGTAGTGTGAATATTATACATCTCGGTTCTGGTATCATGTCCCTCGGGTGAGTTGGTGGTGGTATGCTTGTGCGTGTATGACAGGGCTGATGATGAGTATTATTCCAGGACTCGGTGGCGCAGCGCGTTTTACAAGTCTAGAGTACCCGCTTCCTTCCTCAGACGAGTTTTCTGGATGAAGGAGTGAGTTGTGTTGATGATGATGACGACAATGATAACGCTCTTTGCTACTCTTTCTCTCTTTGCTCTCGTGACCTTTTTTCCCGTCAAATATTTCCCTTTCTTACTAATGATCCCGCATGAAAGCATGTGCTCCTAATTCTATTGTGTGTGACAATCCCCTCTGGTTTTTACTGTTTTTTTCTTTCTCCTCTTTCTCTCTCATTCTTTTTTCGTGACTACTCTTGTACTCGTGTTGTCTTATTGTTTTAAGAAAATATGCCTAGGGAAAAAAACCTGCTGCAGGAAATACATTCATACATATAATATTACTTTTGCTTGGGTTTCACTTCTGATTTTTTTGTCATTGAGGAGTACTTTTTTTGTGGGATGTGTTTTGAAGGAAGATGGAATTGGATCTGGCGCTTGTTGTGTATGCTTTTTTGTATATCATCTTGAGGATGAAGCACTTTTCAAAAAATTGCTTTTGGAATGCTTCCATCTGTTTTTTTCTCTCTTCCTCTCTTTCTTGTGCGTATGACGGATGAATTGAGAGCTGGTTTGGTCTGCTTATGGTTTTTTCTCCTCTGGCTCACTTGAGCCGTTCACGTCAAAGTGTCTAAAAGTCAATTTTTCTTTGTGGATTGATGGAATTTCAATTTCACTGCTTCTCTCTTTCTTCTCGAAATTCTGTCTCAATTTTCATAAATGCTCTCTCTTTCTGCGAATATTGGAGTATGTACAAGTGGTTGACTCTGTGGATAGCTGTGTTTAGTAGCATCTGTCTGTAGCAGGAGAGTGTTTCATACAAAAAGATGAATTTGGGAATCCACTAGAATACACAGCATGTTATTAATGTGCTTTGGCCGAGATAGCTCTGGCGTGGCAATGCGGGCCTCAGTCTTTCGGTACGAGTTGATCTTCTGCTACAACTCAATAATAATTTATTAGCTTTCACTCCCTGAGCATCATGTTGAAAAAAACGGTGGAGGTTCATCTCTAAAGTTTTCTCTACATTTACATTGAGCTCGCACATGTGGACTTTCACATTTTCATCCTTCATGCTGTTAAATCTCTGTCACTTACACGGTTTCAGGGACGAAAGGGGCACGATGGGAATGGGGAAACAATGTGTGTTGTTATATAATCCAAGGTTGCAAATGGAAGTAAATTGGTAGTGCAAATGTCCACGGATTTGATGTCACTACAAGTAAACCTGGCTTTTGTTTCTTCCTTTTTGGCCGACCAGATCGAAAGCCATTTCATTTCGTTTGTGGGAAAGTACGAGTAATGACTCTGATGGGTTTAGTGATATCAGGGGAACGCATTAAAAGTATTATGTACAATAGAACATGGTGGTTTTCCCGGTTTTTGGCTTCCCTTGTAAAGAGTTATGTGGTGGATCCGAAGCAAAAGTGTGAACTCGGCTGACATGTGTGTGGTTTTCTCGTTTCAGACAAAAAAGGAGAGTTGATAGAGTTTTGTGTACTTTGTATTCGATAGTGTGGGAGAGTACACGATACAATGCGCGTCTAATGTGGGTGGAATGTGCGAGAGCAAACATTGAATGAGAGAGACGAGTTCATCAAAATTCTGACTGGAGAGAAAAAAGCAACATCACATGCCACTGCCATGTTTGGGATGGGTGTCGGGTGTCACAAGTTTGTTCTTCCAATCCATTTATCTTTGACTCACTCTGTTTCGGAGATACAAATACAAATGCACACACTACCACCACTGTTCGCATGTTGTAGAGAGAGTGGAACGGTTTTCGGCCACCAAAGTTGCCTAAAAAACCTGATATCGTATCATACGAGAGAAAACCCTTTAACCGCAGTGGCAGCATTTTCCGAACTGTCTCACAACCGGAAAAAAGTAGCAATCTCTTGTATCACTTGTATCAGAATTGAATATGACCAGGGGATGAAGAGAGAGAGAGAGAGAAAGTAATATTTACTTACTTTTTACTTAATGCATGGAAAAAGTAAGCAAGAAACAGGAGAACAACTGAGGCTTCTCCCTTTTCTCACCGTGTTTTCATTCAGTGAACCTGAAACCGTTGCTCAAAAATGCACTCTAATGTACAATTTTTTTTGCTATACCTATATACAATACGACTTGGTGTATTTCAGTTTTTATATCGACCATTTTATGGACGAATAAAAAGGAAGAGAAAGTAAGGAAGGAAAAGTTTCTTCTTTTTATTCCGGGCATGCCACACACCATGCTCGAAGCTTCAAGTCTCTCTTCCTTGAAGATGGGACCTATCTTTTTCCGTTTTCCGTGTGCTGAGAATGGTCGTATCGCGTCCTGTCTGGTGAAACTTATGCGGAGATAACTTGGCCATCATCATAATCGCATCCGGAGTTGCAAAAATTGCTCAGGCTTGTATATGTGTATAAAAGAGAAAGTTGTACATCGGAAAAGGGAATATAAAGCTTATATCGTGTAGGTGAACTTCCAGATCTAGGTACTCATCCGTACAGCTTTTTGTTCACAAATGCATATCATTTTATTGCGAATATGGTAACCACCACGGCCATTTCTCTGTCGTTGGGGTATGTGGAGGGAGAAGGAAGGAAAAATGTAAAAAGTGAAATAGGTAAACTTCCATCTTAAAACTTGACTTGATATTGTGCAAAGGGATTTTATTGGTAGTAACTTTACTTGAAGAAATAGCGCCCACAGTGCGATATATATTTTTTGAGTTGTACTCGTCGCTCCCGGTGATGTGGTGCGGTGGTGGTGTGTGGTGCCATGAATGTGTCACTCTAAACGAGTTGTAGTTGGCAAGTGAAAGATAGTATGAACGTGTAACCGTCTTACTTTCTCCCACTTTCTCCCTCAAATCTACAGACAGGACACTCCACCATCGTTTGGTGTACGTTAGCAATTTTTGTGGACTCGCCATCCGTTCACAAGAGTAAATGCAGCATTACTACGCTGAAAGTATACTGTAACCGTAATGGCCATTGCTCATTACCTGTCTTCTTCATTGGAATGGATGTGTGGCATGGCTGTTCGGGCAAGACGAGAGAGCATATCATATTTATTGTCCCGTGGGGGGTACCAACGTTCCTTTGGCACAGCTGCTGCTCACACAGCTCACGCTTCCTTCCTCCCTTTCCCCTTCTTTTATCCAGTCAATCAATTGGATGGAAGAAAACGGATGTTAAGAAAGGACGAGAGTCACACTATTTCTCCGTCCCGAACTGCACTTCCCAACACTCTCTGTAAATCCAGAAATGAAAGTATAAAAAAGAGCAGCAACAGCATTCAAGTTTGTTTCTGCTGTCACTGCAATTCACACAAGAAACGGGTTTTGCGTGGATAATAACTAGAGTAATAAACAACAAAAGCAAGAAGAAAGAGAGGTGCACCTCTTTCTTCCCACATATATGAAAGGTTGTTATTATATCCGTCACAACTAATTGATTACTTAGGCCAGAAGCTTGGGCTCAGTTTGGGGAATCAAAAGGGAACACGCAGTATTTGTGTGATGGCTTCTCGCTGTGCCCCATTTCTCCTTTGATGTCACGCATTGCATGAAGAGTTTATTTCCGCAGCAGCGACTCCCAACAGCACAGAGTTGTGACGGTAATTCCTAATTTATGATAGCTTGGGACTCAAAATCCCCATTCCAATTAATAAATGACTTCGTCTCAAATTATACGAGCTTTGCCATTAGTGTCATCGCTGCGACACACGGTGCTCCTTTTTTGGTACGGGGCAATCTGAACATCACACACGCTCATACATACCCAAGTAACAAATTGGACCAGAAGAGAAAGCCCGTTGGATGTAAAGGTTCTATACGCAAGTATAAATCTACTCCACAATTAATCCGCTTTTGGTTTTGACGCCGTACCTTTCTAGTTTTGCTTTCTTTTCGCACGTGCTCACACAGTGTGCACGGTATTATATCTCACTGTGATTAAATAGTAATTAAGCATTGGTCGGACCGTGAGAACTGTTCCCAAACTTCCTATTAATTACTTGCAAACACCGGATTTCACAAGCAAACGGAGAAAGTTGTGTTTGGAGGTGGACGATGAGGGTTTCCTTCTATTTGTATGTTTTTGAGGGGATAAAAGTTGTTCTCAGTGATATGGCGCAAGCCGTACTAGTAAAGGTCATCATGGTTAGTAATTTAGTGAACAGCATGTTGACTTGCTCATATTATTATGATTATAGCTACAAGATTGTAGTTACACATCTTTGTAGTATTGCCTGGACAAGATCAAGACTAAGGGGCAGAAAAAAAGAGAGAAAATAATGGTAAGAAGTTGATCTAAGGATTCTTTTCGTTGCGGAGCGGCTGTCACACGCGAATGAGTCGACACACACGATGCAGTGTATTAGTATCATTTACAAAAGAATCCTTTGTGATACATTACATCACATATGTATGCGCTGAACAAGATTTCCATCTTGAGCACGCAGTTACTATTTATTGTACCGCACGACCGAAAAAAAACTACTATCACAGAGAGAGAAGAGATGTTTGAAGCATTTCTCAAGAGAGAGAGAGAGAAAAGAGGGGATAAAAAAGTCTTTTCAAGTTGAGATTAGAAATGTCTCCGATTGGTTTGTTGTGAGTGCGAAAAAGGGAAGGAAAAAAAGTTTCACTTCTTTTATGTGTTTTCTCTCTCGCTGAATCAACTTTTATCAGTGTGGTCTTTTTTCGCATGTCTGCCTATATAGATTTACCTCAAAGGGTTTTCGGCATGTTTCTCCGGGCCAGTTTGTATGTGTGTGTTTAGATTAGAGAGTGAACATATGAGAGCACAAGGTTCCCAATTAGTTTTCATGCGGAACACACACAGACGTACACCCCCGTCATCAAGTGTGTGTATGTAGAAAAGTTCCTGGGAAGAGAAAGGTTTTCTGCGTATTTCCCATAGTCAGAGACGACACGATGATAGCATGACTTTCCGAGTACTGACTTAGTGTCACTCTGAAATAGAGGAGACGAACAGTCGGTTAAAAAATGTGCTCGGCATGGCACGACACAAGAGAAATCTTGGGATATCTTTCATAATGATGTAAAACACAGAAGGACGCCAGGAAAAATACAAGCTGCGTTACTTCTAGTAGATTGTCGTATCCTTTTCCTTGGGTCTAAAATGATAGGGATTTTTTGTTTGCACCCACCCAGTCTTTGATTTGTCTTCTTTCACTTGTGTAAATATACATTCAACACTTTTCCCAGGGTTGCTGTCGTCGTCGTCGTGAATAGTCTTGGTCGTGAGGAGATGAGATGTTGTGTCAGGTTTTATAAATGGTTTGCATTCCATCATTCGATATAATGTGAGTGGGAAGCGAGGCGTTGCTTTTTATGAAGTAATGAAGTATGAAAGAGTTTTAATAGTTTGGCTAATTTACCGGTACTAGGTGTACTTTTTTGCGTTAGTCAAGGGGTTTTTAGGGTAACGGATGCGAATGTTGTATGTATATTATCTTCCGTTTCTTGTTTTTTATTATGTATACTATTTGGATGATTGGATCATCCTTCGTAAATCATTGTTCAGTGAAGCGTCTACTCTCAGTATATTATCCGTTATCTCGATACACACATCTTGTATCCTGCTCTCTCATCGCGGTCGAATGATGACATAGTGTTTGACTGAGAGTAATCGAGGTCGAATGTGCTCATTGCTCAAAATGATGAGATGAATGTGATACTCTCCACACACCGGATAAAATTGGAATCGAGCTCTCTGTGAGCGCGTGAACACGTTTGAGATGCAACAGGGATTGTTGTTGTGACACAACGGGCCTATTTAAATTGTCTTATGCGTAACAGCCGTTTTTATTTTCTTTATCTTTTTTCCTCGAGAATTTAGGATACCCATGAGAGAGTGAGAGAGACTCGACGACTTTAAGACGGGCGTGAGTTTTCTTTTAGGTACATGGTTTCATATGTATGCGCATAAAAGTTTTTTTTCGAGTTGTGAATAATACAAAGTTGAAGAATAGCTTTTGAGAAAACACGTTTTGTGCTTTTGCCAAAAAAATTTGGGATTTATTAGGAGACGTGGCATGCATGGCTTAAGGCATAGCTTTCAGCTCCGGATTTGTTGTTTGGAAAATGGAATGGAATGGTAGAACGTAAAGCGTGAGTGTAGAGGCAAAGTGCATCTCTCTTTCTGCATCTTGAAATTGTAGCTGACGGTAAGAAATGTGACGTGAAATGGTAATGATTGGTTTCGTTTCAATGTAACAACGCATTTCTTGGCTCTCTCACAAGAATAGCATAAGCTTCGTTATAACACGTACAAAAGAGAAGAATAAGGCTTGCTCGACACACGCTCTCGCATATCTAGACGATTTTCTTTCAGGAAAGCATAACGATATAATTTTTGTTGGGAAAAATTTGAACGACCAGGAAATGACTTTTCACTGTATTATTCCCAACGATCGGAAAAAAATTGCAAATTTATAATCTCCTCGTAATGTGTTTCCTTCGCTTATGCTCGTTATAACCATTTAAACCCGTGATATTGATAAGTATACACTTCACTTTATGCAACATAATTGTCAGGCATTTATCTTATTTCATTCTTTCTCTGCGCACACAGGTTTACGGAAAGTGTACCCGTACTACTTCACATTTACAACATTCACCAAGGGACGCTGGGTTGGGGAAAAGATTCTCGACGTGTTTGCCAAAGAGTTCCGTGCACATCCCGTGGAAGAATATGTAAGTTTTCTCAGGACGCTTTTCTCTTTTCTGCTCCTCTCTCTCCGTAAAAAACCTGATATTACTCTATGCTTTATTTTATCCTTCGGTTTATATTTCTTCAACTCAAAATGTTGTCCTTTTTTACTGGCGGCAGTCGTTACTCCAGTTGTTGATATAAACTATCCGACGAGATGAAAAATAGATAAAGCGATGATCTACGACAATCATTTTTCTACTTTAGAAACCCAGATGAAAACGCTCCTCATATATATGCCCCACTTATTAGTAGTCTTTTTAAATTGTTGTAGTACCGTTTTCACTTTTCTTTCCTGTCTCAAACCAACCTGTTCTTTGCTAAAAAATATTGCAGCTTTTAATTGAGTCCATTTGTCTCGTATTGTTTTACAGAGTATATGTATGTACTATATTAAATGTCAAAAGGCGATTGCCAAAAATTTTATTCACTCCCATCGCTGTCACTTTTGGGACGTTATATTTTAATATAAAATAGTTATACATAATACATACTTTGATTCAAATCGTACCACAACCAATTAATGTAGGATATTTATATAAAATTTGGTTTTGGTCCTGAGTGAGTTAGGGAGAACATTTTTATTGTTTATGACAGAACTATTGTAGGATGTATTCTTGATTTGATTCAATGCGAGGTAGAACACACACCATATAAATACATTGATCATTCTACTAATAATGCCGCATGTTGTTAGTGGAGCGTTTCGTTTTACAAAGACAGTTTCTACTCTTGGTCTGGGTTTCTCTCATTATAATCCGATATACTATACATCCGATGTCATCATATAAAATATGCATGATGCACCTGAGACTAGAATCTCGTTAAGACTAACAAACAGTCGCATTTGAGATTTCAACCTTTTTTCAGACAATCTCTCTTTTTTAGCCACTGGCAGTCACCCCCGTTCAACCGAGAGAGTAATTGTTGATTTAGTTTTGTTTTCTTAGCCAATTATCTTCTCTAAATAGTTTCATGATACGTTTGTAGGGTGCACCCTGTTTTGGTAACCGTGTCTTTCGTGCAGCGAGAGAGTCTGGTTAATTGAGTCGCTTGGTAGTTAAAAAGAAAATAAAAGTTTATTTTGTCTATGACAGGATATGACAGGCTACTGTTGCAGAAGACGCCTTGGTGTACTATCTATGTGAACGTCGAGGAAAATGGTTTTTGCAAATTCTCTTTTTAGCTATGTCTCAGGTAGTTTGTTTTATTACGTGCAATACATTTACATGACCAAAACGAAGCTTAGTTTGTATGTGTGTCTGTGTAGGACGGGGGAAAAAGAATCATACATCATCATTAAGCCTTCTTCTATGTTCCACTTGACAAGTTGGTCTTCCTTGTGTTTGCTCATGTTTGGAGTAGTGTACTCAATTACAATGCACACAAAAAAGCAAAACAGTAAAGAGACAGAAGAGCGAGGAGACATGTCATTGATATATAAAAGTGAAGCTCTAGGATTTACGAGAGTCGTAGGACCACTCTAGTGTGTGGGAAAAAAGTGAAGGCGCACCCGAGTCGCAAGTGTCTTTTTTAATAGTTGTAAAAAACGGAGATGTCGACATTATCATCCCTCTCGTCCCATGCATACAGAACAACTCGAGTGTCTCACATCGCCTCATTCAATCTTGTCTCCTCTTTTGTTTTCTTTCGAAGCGTCCCATTATTTATGTTCCGTATTTAATGGTCTTGTCATTGGTAATATGGCTTCGGAGACTTTTATTCACGAAAGACAGACACATTATATGACACAAGCTTTTGGGACCACAGCACAGCAGAGAGGAATGAATCTCTCTGTGTCCTTGTTACGAACCCGGACTCATAATCACTGACGTGGAATTCACCGGGCTTGTCTCCTTCCTTAGCACCGTATTGCATACGTGTTTTCGCAATGTACATTTCTTAGATTTTGTCATCCGATAAGTTTTCAAAAGTTTCCCCGTCTTCCCTTTTTGCAATAAATCAATACACGTGGCGAAAGACACAGAGTGGTGAACATATTGTAATTATCGAGGCGTTGCACGAGGAGAAAACTATATGAATATGCGATGTCCCATCTTATCCGTGTGTAGATGTTTGTGTATATCCTTTCGGTATTCAGCATGCATGTAAACTCAAGTCATGAGAGACCAAAGTAATCACCAAGAGTGGAATCTGTCGAAAGCAATTTTTTCTCTAGGCTTTTTTTTTCGCTCGCTCTCAACGCTCCACTGACTACAGATTGGAGATACGCGGGCGATAATAGTCCGTGTTGGTCGTGAAAGAAGACAATTCTAATGTGATCAGATCAGTGTGTTCGATGCAAGAATATCAGTTTCGAATTGAATTTTTTCCATAGGACACATATATACTACCAAGCCAAAATGATCGGCAATGCGGTAGTTGACTTTTTTTTTAGTTTTATTGTATGTATCTCTCTCTCTGTAGAGAAAATCTATACTTTATTCCTAGTATTAGATTATTTGAACAAAGCCAGAGGGTGATCAAATAGTTTTATTATACTACTTCAGTTCGAAGTACTCTTCAATCTTCGCCACCTCACCGTTGTCAATGTCTTTTGTTAACTGCTCCGCACTTCTTTTGATTCAATACAAACACAAACAAGTGTTAATTAATACAGCAAGTAAAATGCTCAAAGGACAACATGCACCTCTTGTCTCTCTACCCATCTTTATATTATCTTTGTTATCCTCTTTTTTGTTGTAATACGCTTCTCTCTCAATATATACATATAAATTACATGATGCCACCTCGTTTCTTTTTTGGTATTTGTACAAGTTAACTTTTTTTGAGAACATAATAATATAATATATTGATTATTATATACTTTTTTGTGATGTATGACCAAATGGTATTGTTGTATGGACTACAGGAGCGGTGTATCAAGAGCGGTACACTGACGGTCAACTACAGCAAAGTCGAAACGGACTATCGACTCAAACATAATGACCTGCTTGCTAACATTGTTCATAGGTAATCCAAAGAAACATACAAATCTCTCTATCAAAACAAAATGTATACATAATTTTGTACGTTTTCTCTATCCAGTCTTTTTATTTTATCTTCTCTCTGTTATTTATCTTGTCTATTCTCTCTCTCTGTCCTATTATCGTAATGTGAATGTTGTTGCTCTCTCCGTATTATATTCCCTGATGTAATGTAGTGTTGAAAAGTATTCGCGTAATATGTTATGTTTGTACACATCATAGTTTAGGTTACATCCGGCTACCTGGAAAACATTTGCTATAAACAGCATTAATGCGTCGTATAATAGTCATACATATTTGACAATGAGGAGCTCATTATTATTACAGCTTGTTCTTTTTTGTTTTACTCAAGTATGTACTGCAGAAAACGGTATAATTATAACGTTTACGTCACCATTATTATTGCTTGGCTGATGAGAGTTTTTCGTCGAATGACATGTTATAATTGGATCATATAAAAACTATGAGGCGCTACTTGAAGAAACGATGTCTGGGCATACAAAGATACATAGGTACCTGTATGGCATGGGTTTTGAATTAAAGTGTTCAGTTCAGGATCTTGGTTGACACAAAGTCATACTGATGTGGTGTCTTTCACTCAACGCCAACTGGAATGTCATGAATTTAGTAAATGCAGTCGCATGCTGTATTGTATCTCACTTAAATGAGGATAATGCTCCATAAAGTCGCTTACATTAGTGATTGTAGTGTGGTGTGTGCTGACATGTTGTTTGTCTCACTTGTAACATAAACCGTTACCTTTTGTCTCTTTCTCTCAGTGGTTTTTTATCTCTTGTAAATTGTAAAAGGCAGTGATTACACCATGTTTATCGATCACATAAACTGTCCCCCAGAGCCATTTCATGTAATTAATGCTCCTGAGACAATAATGTATATACATACGTCTCGTCTTGAGAAGCTATATTTCTTCTAAGGATTCTTGTTTTGTTTTTTTCTCTTCTCCCCTGATAAACATGAGGAAGCATGATCTCACTAATGTGAATATTTTTTTGCCACAAGAATGCGTGAAAGAGAAGTATCATAGTTTTCGGTAAAGTGGGCTATTGTGACTCCGACTTGATGCATGTGGTAGTTTCCTCTTGCTTTCTCAATCGTCACAGCCTGTTGAGCGATGAGAGTATTATTTGTGCCCCATTTACTTCCTCGACAGTCTGTGCAGAGGATAACCTCTTTCCACTCTTGGATCTTGCCATGCCTTTCGACGACCGTTTCGCCATGATCTGATCCTCATTTAGAAGATTTATCCGTTACACCTTCCGGTTTTCTCTCGTTCTTTGCATGTTCTAGTAGTAGCATCCGGATTAGTTTGTTTTTATCCTTTGCTCAATGTTCAGCATGGCGTAAGTCTGAGTGAATTAGTAATGGCTGATTATTCTCTCTGAGAAACCATTATTATCGCATTACGTAGCATGTGCAAAAATATCTATGCAGCTCCTGGCTGGACTGTAGACGCAGAGCTGCACAGTTCTTCACTGTAGACATTACTGATCGTCGGCACAAGTTAGCCCGTGGCGAGCACACACACTTGATGATGCCCTTTGTACTGTCTTCATCAAAATCCATTAGGTTTGTCTTGTAGCGTCTTGTGAGATATCGCATCTTCTCATCTTGATGACGAACATATAGGCTCTGTATCATAAGAAGGCTCGTGGGCAAATAACTTTTCTTCCACTGTGCATTATCTCATAAATCACTGAGACGATCCGAGAAAATGAGAGAAAAAGTTAATTTAGCCATACTGCCCAGAGGTAGGAGGACTCTTGCGCACACTACTTGGTGTACTGTATCATATAATATGTACCTGCGGATTTTGTATCAGTTGCAAGATATTTTTAGTTAGTGTTTACGACGAGTTTCACTGGAATAGTTCGCAGTGGGCACTTTTTTTGTGTAGGAAGTAGTCACGTGCGCATAAGCAAATGTAGTGAAGAGTTTCTGCACAAATCATACTTATCATTTGCATTTATCATTGTGTAAATAGGTTCTAACATTTGTACGTTTTTTCTCTTAACCGTACATTTGCAGCAGCTTTGAGAGTGAATGTTTCTCTCACTTGTGTTGAACAATAACACTAACACGTAAATTGTACTTGAGTCGTATAAAAACACAGCTTTTGGTTATGATGAACAGTTGTAGTGGTACAGTTAGTTGCATTTCATTTGTGTGTATCAAGTTTCGTAGAAAAACTGGTGGATTTTGCTTTGATGCTTTCTCTAGGGGATTTTGGAATGAGTAAAAATTAGTTGACAAAAGTACCGCACGCGATTCCTGCATGTGTAAAACAATGCATGAATGATGAAACAAAATAACTTATATTTGTATTGTATATAGCGTTACACACTTTATATACACTTTTGGGGGAATGAATCTTGATGTTAACTCTTGAACTTCCGAGTCCGTTTTTAGAATAGAAATTAGTAGCGAAAATTCTTTTTTCTATACACAGATTGTAATCAACTTCTTTTATTTTCATGGTTCTGACAAACCTCCTACACACCATAATATATTACTATAACCTCTCTCTTCTCGAGGGAAATCTTTTGTTTTCGGTAGAATGTTTGAAAAAAAACAGCTCTGTACTCCGCAAAGGAAATACAAGGTGAAAGCACAAAATTGAAAACATATTTTTATACATGATGACCTGAAACTTATCCGTAGGCACGAAGTACCCGTGACCTCTGACCCTATTGAGGTTGTTCACATGGACGAGGACCTCGTTGTTGTCAATAAACCTGCATCAATTCCTGTAAGTTTTTTATCCGTCAAGCCAACAAGACATTTCTATGCAAGAAAATGCAATCGTTTTGTGTAGCCGCTATGCTTGCCGCTCTGTAAGAAAGCTGTTTAGTTTGCCTGCATTTTTTTTATACCTGGATGAATTAATTGAGAGGATTGAGAGAAAATTGAATTCATCGCAGGTTATCGTAAATGTAAATTATTAGCAACAGTAACACTTGCTTCAAAGACTAATTAATCTAGCAGAAAAGCTTGCAAGCACAAAGTAATTGACTGAATTGACAATTACCCTCACTTAATTGACACGTGGTGATTGACTAACAATAACTTACAGAACTTTTTTCCAGGAACAAAAACAATCTGCCAACTAATAAAATATTCTTGTGGATTTTTTGGCATTCTCATATTACCCCAAGTGTTCCTTTGGAAAGTTGACCGCAGACGGGATTCAGTGGAGATTGTTTTATGTTTTAACCTTAGAGTAAGAAAATCTACAGAGAGTCTGTGAAGGGAGAAAAGCGTGATTACTGGATTACATTACAATCCGTTACTGGTTTGTTATCGGGGCGCAAAATCGTGTCCTTATCAACGATTTTGCACTGAATTTTTCCCTACGTTACCAATTTTGCGCCCCGAAAACAAAAACGGTCGGTCACGAAAAAAATACATAGGCTCTTATGATGGCGCTGTATCTATGTGTTCTAATATCTTTGGTAAAATCGGTCTCGACTGTGTACTTTTGCCCTCGTATCAAGATGAGGAATCTCCTTTCTCCTCCGCCATGTCTCCTGTCTCCTTTTATTTTGTGAAAAACAAAAAAAATACTTGCTGTTTTATCTCTTCACTCCTCCCCTAATGCAGTGCAGAGGAAAAAAGGGTAGGAAAATGATGGGAAATATCTTGCCAACTTGAAAACATGCTTGTTTAAATAATACGAATCCAGGAAAAGCGTCTCTTTGGGTTGGAGTATTCTTTTTTTAAAGTTTACGCAGCCTGCGATCTGCACATCTCTTTCCTCTTCGCTTTTTGCCTCCTTTCTCCCTGTACGATCTTCCCAATCATAATTCAAATAAAGTGGCTCTCAAGCACTCTGTCACTTTCCTTTCTCTTTAGCGTTCTGTAAATGAGCGGAGATAATATTTTGTGTAGGCACACACGTTTCCCCTTTAGAAAGCAACTTTCATCTTGATCATAGGTCCCCAGCATCTCCATCGTCGTCGACTGTTCCATTTTGAGCTGACTTTGGTGCTAATGTGAGGAAACAATGAGACGATATGATGATTAAGTGTGGAGGAAGGGGAAGAAGCATTGCGTAACAGACCGAGAATGTGTCTCAAGTGTTTCCCGTTCATATTTTCCATTTTGCGTGTCATTTCCCGTCGAATTGGTACTCGCAGTTTCCTTGTGTTTTAAGTTGACCATCAAGGGCTGAAATGATTGTCACTTGAGAGAACCAGAGGAAGCCGTTTGTTGTTTCCTGGAGATCTGCTGTTATGTCTAGCTTTCTCCGAGCTCGTTGATTTGGGCGCCTGTCGGTGGCATTTATGAGTGTAATATGGTATGCGACGAAACAACGAAAGTGAGTAACAAGCTGTGGCACACAGGAGTAAGCAGCACATAACCCACTACATGGTTTACTGGCTCAGACAATAAAATTATTAAAAGGGATACCTTGGAGTATAAAGATGTCGCGAAGCGTAAAAAGCAAAGGGAGAATGGCAGAATAAAGTGGGATGGGATGTGAATTGCTGTAGTGGTGACTGAGTTTTTGTACTACAGTGAGTGTTTTACCTTAGATGTACGAGACCGTATCATATCCACTCACCACTAACCCCACCTTCACCTCCCATTTTATATCATTTGACGTAGTTATGCTGCCTTTGTGACGTCCCAAGATAGAGTTGAAGCTTGTGTAATATGCCTCCCTACGACATAGCGGACAGGGACGAACTGCCACACTCTGTTCCCTTTTTTGTCCTGACTTAACTTTACATTGCATTTTTTACACTTGCTACTGCGTGTGAGAATCCAAAAAAATGGAGAAAAAACTACACTTGATATGTCTATATACACATACACTAATATTATTGTGTAACACCAGAGAAAAGGGGAGAAATCCTCGTGGAATTTTGTAAGAAAAGCGTCCATTTGTTTCCATTATTGTCAAGAAGAAATGGAAATGTAACTGCGTGTACAAATACACAAAGAAATACGGGGAATGAGGTTAAAGCTCTGTGAGTTACCATTACACAGCTTCCAAGTTGAGAGAGAGTTGTTTCTTTTTTGCCTTAGGTTTTTCCTCTCCTCTCTCTCTCGCACACTCAGACACTCGTTCTTTGTCTATTAATAATCATTTCAGTGGAAAGATAAGAAATGAAATAAGAGGCGAAATGCAATTTTTCCACTGATGTACCTATACGTGTACGTGTACAACTTGCGTGAGTGCTCACATATTAGATATACGTAGTATAATTTATACGTATAAAACACCGAGGATAGTCGTTGTACAAATACAATGCGAACCACAAAAGCGTGCACGTTTTTATGTCTGCAGGGACACATACTCACATTGTAGTACACTGGAATTACGCATTCTCCTTTCCCTTTCTCTCTGAAAAAAATTGCAAGGGAATTTGTACGAATAATCATATATTGGACGTAGTTTGTATTAAAACTCCTACAAGTCCTCCTCCAACAGTTGTTATAATAGCTGCAATAAAAAAGTTGGCCAATTTCGCGTCATTTTTCAACGAGAACATTCCCATGTACACAGAATGGCACATATCCACACAGGACCACACTCTCTCTCGCTCTTTCTTTCCTGTCTTCCCACGTGGAAATTTTTTTCTAGTTTGGTAGAAAAACTTTCTCCTCCGTAATTCCATCTCTGCTCTCCAGCCATTGTAATTATAATTGTCATGCATTTTATACACACTCACATGAGTACAAGACGGACAGAGAGCCCTTAAGGAATGGAACTAGGAGAGAATAGAAAAAGAAATTGGAAGCAATACTTTTTGTTTGCAGGCACACTCACTTGTATATTACCGGATAAAGTGGGTAATTGAGAAAAAAGCAGTAAGAACGAAGTTGTTTTTCTTTTACAAATCACTTCACTTCTTGTGTGCGCTCACATTGTCATCAAAATCTGACCACTCGTATGGGCCTACATCCATTTGATGACATTTCACGACATGGTGTCATGTTCCCAGTTTGCACGCTTTCAAAGGAAATGTCGTTGACGTCCTCGGTGAGTGTGTATACGTTTCGTTCTGGAGAATTGCGCTCATTTAATGACAGAGGGAAACATTATTTTTCCGGGGATATTGCCCAATATTCTCTCGTCTGATTAGATGAACTGTCATATAATTTGTTGAAAACAGCTTACTTTTCTCTTTCCGTGGACTAGGTTATCGTCGACTTAAACGAGAAGTGAAAGCTGCGACCAGTTTTATGGAAATCCTTTCTCTTTTATTTTGCTTTTGTCTGAAAAAGAGAGAGAGAGTCGCCATAATGTTATCGCCCCAAATGTTGGTTAGGGCAGAGGTTGTTTTTTGCGTTCATTCATGAAACTCACTTGTGTCATTTTCAGCAAAGAATGGAATTTTTTGCTAGTGCTCCGTCTCAGCACGGGCATTGGTGAAAGAGTGCGTGTGTGAGGAAGGTACAAGCACACACGCTGGTGAATTAGTAGTTTGAAGCCAAAGCAAGTCAGGATACCCTCCTTCCCGCCTCTCTCTCAGCATAGTTTATTTAGACAGGAAGTTTAGTGGCTAGTCTGCCAGCCCCATAATGTAGTCATGGTCTATAATAAATCCTGAACACTCACAAATCATTATTATCACCATCTTTTCATCAAGTGAGCAGGAGAGCGGGGCGACTCAACCAATCTGCTCTCAGCTCGCTTTGGACAAGACGATGCCAATGTTCCAGTCAAAATGATGAATCCCTTTAAGATGCACGATAACATTGGATATGGCAGAGAAAAACTAGAGAAAGAGAAGGCGAGAACTAATCATTGCATACATTCTCTCTGAGCACGTGATGGGCTGTCCCTCGGTGTAACATGTTAGTTCGTCATTATTATTAAATAAGAATTGCTCCCCAAAAAAACATTCTGAAGGATATGCTAAAAGTCGCAAGATGCAAGCGGTTGTAAATGTAAGCATTTTTCCCTCTTGAGAGAACAAGAGGAAATTCACTTTCCGGTCTAATTTTTATCCTGAAAAAGAAAAGAGGGAACAACATCTTTCCAAGCAGCCACACAACGAGAGAGGGACAACAGACAAGTTGTTGTAGTACTATGCCCAGCTTAATAGGAGTAAAACTATAAACCTTTTAAGAGGCAAAAAAGCTGAGAGGAGAGGATGGATGCTGACTTGACTGATGTAATAATTTAACAAGTAAAAAAGCTACGAGCACTCTCTCCATGTCTCCTTTTTTTACTTCCTTGGCTGAGCAGCCCGTTGTTTCCTTTACTTTTATTGCTTGTTGACTTGTTTGAGGTAGCGTCTTCTGTTTACTTCAACTCTCTCTCTCACACACACAAGACACACACTCATACGCATTTTTCACCGAGTATATCATCTTCAAGTGAATGCTTCATGTATACAATACTCCTCCTTATCGCATCGTTGAGTTACGAAAGGTGATATATTTTGATGCCAAGTTGGCTGGCTGTGCTAAATATCTGATAATGGTGTACTCTCGTGCTTTCTCTTCACTCTCTTCACCTTCTGACAGTATCAAGCACTAGAGACCAGGAGGAAAATTTGCTTTTTATGAAAAAGTAAAGTGCTTGAAAAATGAGCTTGTTGACAGTGCTTGAGAACACGGTAATTTTTCCAAGTTCTCCTCCACGCTCCCACATGCACACCACGTTGGAATGTATATGCGTGCACACGCATGTGTGCCTAGTTAGAGTATGTATGACGGCTTGTGCGTGCGTCTTACAACACTCGGTATGGTGTCCATTCTCTAGCACAGAGATGACGATTTTTTCCCGTCGTTGGCGGCGGTGGTGATGAAAAATCAAGTTATTATTCATGATGATTATGATAAAGTAGAGTAAAAGTCACTGATTGAAAGCTTTGAGAAAGAATGAGGGCCATTATTGCTCCTGTCATTTATTACTTTTCTCTTTTTTTCCTCTCCGTTGGAGAAAGTGTATTCAAGATTTTTTACTTGCTCGATATTATAATGGTGTCTGTAGCACAAAGGAATTTTAGCATTCTGACAACATTTTCGTGTGTGATAAGCCTTTGTGTATGGGTATGATGTATAACCAGTTATAATGTCACTCGTATCGTGTAAAAATCTCTTTTTCCGTGGGGAGCCTTTTATGTAGAGCAAAATTATTCAAAATTGTTATTTTCTCCAATTTCACGATAAATCATGCAAAAATTGCATTTCTTCCTGTTCACCCACGTGGTGAGAATGAATAGAGTGAGAGGAAAATTTTTTATTTGCATCATCATCCATCAAGGAGGAAATTCACCACTTTTGGTAAATTAATAAAGACCACGAAACTCCACACGTTGGGAGCATAAAAAAGGAATGAATTATTAAGTGAGAAAAAGTGTAGTCCATTAAGGACACGATGTCAAAAAATGAGAAGAAAACTTGTCCAACCCCCTTCGTCCTTTGCCACGATCGTATTATATGCATGTGTGCTCTACGGAGTTCGGCATGTCTTCTATTTTGGTAATATCAATTGAACATAACTTTTTAAGGAAAAAAAGTATAAAACGAAAAGACACACACGTAGGAGTACACAATACCAAGCCCTGGGCGACCAAAAGAGGGAAAAATTGGAAGGGAAGTTTGAGTTCACTTATTCTGTCGTCTTCTTTTCTTTCTTCTCCCCTTTTTTAAACACATGCACAATAGATTCACTCCATTGAGCTTTAGTGCTCCTTCGCTCGTTGCACGAAGGATTGAGAGAGTGAAAAGGCAAAGTGAAAAAGGAAACCACGTCAATGCATGGTAAAAGTTGTGCATAATGTAAAAATGGCTATAAAAAGAGAAGTTTTCTTTTACTATTTCATTTTTCTTTCTTTCTCCTCTTGATGCCATTGCTTGTTCCGAGACACACACTCAATATTACTTTTTTTTTCTCGAGTGTGTCCAACAGTCATGTAGGTACGCACTTTATAACTCAGCGCGTAGTTGTTTTCGTTGGCAGTTTTACATACATTCCTTCTGTCTCGCTGGAAAGTTGGATAGATGTTCTCCCTCTCTCACTAGTTTCTTTTACGAAAAAAACGCGAAGTAAATAAGGCTAATGTGGCTCCTTTTTTCTTGGGTGTTGTTGCCGCCTATTTTTATTGAACAACAACAATAACAGTCGAGATAAGGCACATAATACGTACGTATGCGGGTCTATCAGGGAAATAAATGTCGATACGTGATGACGATGATGCGTGTTTTCTTGATAGAAAAACTTGTACATTGTACAGGAGAGAAAAAAAGTTTGGAGAACTGAAGGGAGAGGAACGAGAGAGGGAGGAAGAAGAAAAACTGCTGCGATGGAGTATTACCTTTCCTTCTTGTAGCTTTCACTGTTCTTTTTTAGTCTCGCTTTCTCTCTTTCTCGCACACTTACTTCCTCTTCTTCCTCTTTTACAAAAAAGAAGGACGGGATGGGACAGGGTGAATTATGTAAGTAAGCCAGTTCGTTTGAGTTCATTCCAGTTCAGTGCAGTGTGTAAGTTGTAGTGTGCGGTGGAAGTGCTCAATGCTCAACAACTCCACACGTTTTTCCCAAGTCACTACTCGAAAACCATTTATCCAAAAAAGTGCAACTAAAATTGTGTATGTTGGAGAACTGGTGAGAGAGAGGAAAGACAGGAAAAGTTTTTTTTCTAGTGCGTACGCCATAGATTTATATATGAGGCTATATCGTGTGATAAACTCTGTTGCTTTTTTATTTTCTAATAAAAATATAAGTGAACAAGCGTATGTAACTTCTAAGGATAAACACATGGTAAAAAGGCTATTTTCCCGTTTTTTAAATGTAACTTTTTTCCACAAGATGCTCTCCTGCTCCCTGTATTCTAACGGACGGATATTACAGTTTTTTTTTTAAAAAAGAGATTCTCCCGACTAAAAAGAGGGAAGTAGTGACTTGCTGAATGAAGAGAACCGCTCCAACAAAGCTGTTTTTAACGGAGGAGTTGCAAAGAGGAGAGAATTTGGACGAGATTCCTTTTTTGAATACGCAGCTCTTAGGATGCATATAGTATTATATATACGTATAGGAAACTCGCTGAACAAATCCACGCATCAGCATTTTATAGTTTGTATGTGTATTTCATACGGATGTTGTGTACAGTAGGGTGGCGGTGTATTTTTCATGTTTTTATCCACGCATTAGAGTACCGTGATTCAAAGCGAAATGCTAAACTTTCTCCGAAACTCAAAGCTGCTAAAGCCTTGGCCTTTAGTAAGCTGTGAGCGTGCTCTTCGGATAGATTATGTAAAGTTTCAGAATTTTGCCAGAGGTGATGCAGAAGGTAAAAAAGATCGATTACCAATCGTGTGCTTCACTTCACTAATGTACACAAGTACAACGCACGCATATTCAAACAAGTCTCACTTCCCAAATAAATGGCGTCAACATAATATTGCTGTGATAATATAGACGATGTTGATGATCATGATCATGAGATGAGAGGATGTGCGTGAATGCATGCGAGTAGAAAGAGGAATGAAGCATTGCAGAAAAATTTCTCCACTTTCATCGTTGCTGCTTTTTTCTGATAAAGTTGTTCCAACTTCACTTGCCACGTAGTCAAGTGTGCGTGTGGACTTTGAACCGGAGAGCTATTGCTGGTGCCTGCCTGCCAGCTGCTGCTGTGCCCATCTTCAGGAGTCACTTGAGGAGAAAGGCATGTTTTGGAGAGAAAACAGGAGAAAGATGCAGCATGTGTGTGTTCCGTTTTCTGAGGATGATGATGCGATACGCTGTTGATATATTGCCTATCATGTAAACTGCATTTAGATTAAGGAAAGAATTCGATTCCAAAAGCTCGGTCGGTAGTTCTATCATCGAGTAACTTGTGAGAGAGTACGACAGCTTTGCATGAGAACAAAATACCACGTTTTATAAGGGCATATACTCGTCGCTTGCATGAGCGTTTCACTTTCTCTCACTTCAGAAAGCATAAGTCTTCATCATCATCATATTTACTTCGACTCCCTTTTTATTACTATTTTCTTGCTCGGGAAAAACACTGGAACAACTTTCGATATAGATATATACACATGTTTCTATATCTATGTGAATCCTGACAAGTCTAAAAACATTTGAAGATATAAAGAAATCCCTTGACTGATAAATTATTTCACGTGAACATGCTAATCCGACATTTTGACTTTCTCTACAGCATCTTTTCGTGGATAGTTCCATTTTCTCATTTGACGTTCTCTCTCTCCCTTTTCTCTGTGTGTAGTACTAAAAACACGCTCCTCGTCGTTAGTCGGTTAGCCGTTTTCTCTTCATTTTTTCTCCACTTCTTACTCCACTTTTTTCTTTCAAATGCTCAAGAGGATTTTTTCTCCTGTTTTTCTGAGAGTGAAGAGGAGCACGTACGAACAACATATAATATATTGTATACTGATGAAACATGGAGACAGTGAAGTGGAAAATCGTGTATTTTTTTCCTTTTTGTTTTTCCCTTCAATCCCACCAACTTTCTCGCGCTCTTTTTTTCTAGTCACATTCTCTTTTTTTGCCTCGACGGTGGTTCACAATGAACGAGAGATGAAGTCAAAATATTTTGGCTTACTATAACCACAACTCGGCGCTGTTTTTTCTTCTTCAAAGATGAAATGAAAGTCGAGAGAAAAAGATGGAGAACCCGAAAGGGAAATGTGAAAATGGCATGGATTGGCAAAAGGTTTAAGTATTTTTTTCTGAAGAGTATGATGAAATATATGGGTGGAAAGAGAAGAGGATGATAAAGAGTTTTTTGGTTGGCAGAAGTGAAAGAGAGAGAAACAGAGCTTTCCGTTGTTATTTGTAGTTTTACGTTTATGCAGTAAAAGGTTGGAATTCTTTGAAAAAATATTTTAATGATTATCCACCAATGATACAGCTAATTGATGAGAAGAGAAAATCTTTATTTTGTTGGATTAAGTTGGTTTTTATTGCTATCTTATCGGCGTCCTTTTTTAAATTTGGGATGGAACGAGAGAATTGTCTGCTTTAAATCTGCGGAATCTGTTCAATCACCAAGGTTCATGCACATGACAAGTTTGAACTCACGGGGGAAACGACAGTTAGTGAATTTGTTGAATTAGTAGGTATTTCAACCAAAATGTAGGTCATCATGTACACGATGAACTGTTTTGGACTTGAGTGCAACTGAAACTAAATTAACGAGGAAGTCAACGATATTATATTTGTTTGTAAAGAGACCTCAAATTGATTTGAAGCTTGAAACTGTCCTGCTCATTAAAGTGCGTGTTCACCGCTTGAAAACCACTTTGCAAATTAGTTTTACATAAAGTTTACAATTCCTGCAACTACAGAATTTGTTACCGAACACCGAAAATAGGAATGTATTGTACCTGATCGTAAGAATGTACTTTGTGATAGAAGTGGAAATGTAGTTCAGAAGTAACCTTTCTTTACTTGGATTTGGTATGAAAAGAGTTAGCAGACTAGAAACGATAGGAAAAACCTAATCGGGTGTTTCCTATTTTTAGAATAACAGTAAACGGAGAATTTCCCGTACGTCAACACTCATGGGAAATGTGACACTCGAAGGATCATTTACATGTGATCAAAGGATCGAGTCGTCATTGCGCATTTTTGTGGTTTGCATAAAGCAGTCACTCAGGGTTCACAGTTTATCAAGAAATGTGTAGTATAAGTTGTTTTACTCCAGCTTATAAAACATCTTTTACAATCGATCAATAAGATACTGGGATATTCATTGGTTGTTTTTGTGAGAACCGTCTTTGAGGTAGCTGAATAAATTGTTGCTGATGTCGGTTTGAGTCTTTGAGTATTCTCTATGTTTAGTATACGTGAAGACAAGCTGAATTGAAAGAAACTTTCTAATCACAATTAAAGTAATTAGGATTAATGGATGGCATCCAACCTGCATTTAGCAAATATTACGATTCAGATAGAGGCTCATCATTATCTAGAAAATTCCAATTCCTTAACAAATTATGAGCAATCTGTCCGGCATCCAATACTGCAGAAACAAAGCAGTCACTAATTGAGGTAATTTTAGACACTCAATCACCCTCAACTGAAATACTGTTGTAGTTCAAAGGACGATGATCGGTCTTGTTTACAGGCAAAGCTTTATAGTCGAGCTGAACTTCTTTGTAATTGCAAAAGCTTACCAAGTTACTTAAAAGGTACTATACATTGGTATAACATTGATAATTATTGTGAACAGCTCAGAAAGTTGGGATACTGATACTCAGTCAAAGGCTACTCTACGCCATAAATTCACATTATTTAAAAGTATCATCATGAATGCTTGCCAAAATGGACCAATGAGTTAGGATTACAGGGAAACAATATTATGTAACACGATACGCTGCCTCGCACCGCTTCGAAAGCGAATCTTTGGGCGTGTAGGCACGACTCTGGTTAGGGATTTCAGTTAATTAGCACTTTCCCTTCCATAGACTCATTCATTAACTAAACTTTAATTAGAATGAATATTCACTTTTCCCAGGTTCCCTCCTTAGTTTACCACCTCCATATGTTCTGAGACGTTGGCTTCCGACAAGTGAAATTGTGCACAGTTCGCTCGAGCAGTGTACTAATAAGAACTCTTGCGGTTGCTTCATCTGCTGCCAACGGCTTTTCGCTCTTTCTCTAGAAGTACGCAAATGAACAGAGCAACGGATAAAACCTTCTGTAGGTGCAATAAGATTGACTAAATTTTTCATGAAACTCCTCCTTGTCAGCCAGAGAAAGAGAGAGGAAGTACGCAAAACCAGAACGGCTTTCTCCTCCACTTTTTGTTGTTCCAAAGGGTACAATGAGAGTCCCCGTATTAATCTCTAGATTATCTCTTAACCTTATAATACATATAATGCCCACATTATCGCTCGTACTTCCTCCTTTGCGGTCGAGGACGAGTCTCATTCTGCGAAACAAATGGATGTGGCTGGAGAGACGGGAAGAGAAAACCATGATTTGTTATTACGGAGATTCACTTAAAATATGGATGCCTCCTCCGCCTCTACACACCGCTCATCGACTCATTCGCCATCTCTTTTGTGGCTTGCTTTCACTTCAACTCTATGTAAAATACGGTGGAGTAGAATCTCTTTCTCTGTTCTGTACACTGCTTTAGTGAAAAACTGTTTTTGTACGGAAACTTTCTCTTTGCACGCTCCTCGTTAATATGATGAAAAATCGGAACAGTTTTTTACAACAAATCACCATGTGTAGAGAGGATAGTTGATACTTTGTGTAATTAATAATGTGACGTGAGAAGTGCATAAATTTCAAAGGAGATGCGGGACGTATAGAAAAAAACTTGAGGCTTGCTCTATTTATGTAGCGCTCTCTTCAAAGTTTCACTGATTCACAAAAGTTCAGAGGTATACAAAACTACCAGTTGCTGGAAGCTCATGTGTTTGTATACATTTTGGATCAATGGGCTAAAAAGTTGGGGGAAGTTGCAGTGGACTCCATTATTACTACTCACCATCTTTATTTGCTTTAGGCGTGGTAGATGGATACACCACGGCGGGAACGTGTCGCTAAGCCTGATATGGACAGTCTAACACTTTTGCCAACACATTGTCACCCTTTCATCTTCATCGAGAAAAAAAGTTTTGGAGAAAAGAGCTGTCTAACAAAATCCATTTCAGCCTTTTTACTCTTGTTGTACGTATATGACAAGTTTATCAGTGTGCGCGCGTGTTACATTTACGAGAGAGAGAAGGAAAATTAGGAGGACGGAAATCAGTAAATATAGATACTCGAGAAAAGTATACATGTACAATGAGCCGAGAGCAGTTTTTCTTTGAGGAAAGTTACCCAATTCGATCTCACACTCGCACAAATACGTGTGAGCCGCACTAACTAACCACAGATTTTTGTTAGGGGCAAAAGCCAGTTAGGTATGTAGAGTTTTGAAGGAAATCATTAAATTCATTAGACGAGATTTACACGGGAGACATCCTCTGCATTACGATTACATTACGGCGGGTTTACTCCATTCACAGGGATGAAGCGAGGATCAGCGCGACGCAGAGGCTGACAACACATGTCTCCGCGAAACAAGGCAACAAATGGAGTATTGTGTAAATGGCTCAGTGATTTTGGTGTCACGAGAAAATAACAGAGTGGAAAAATGGAGAAGAGAAAGTCAGTTTTGTTGTCCACTAAAAAGAGAAAGGCAGAGAGAGAGAGAGAGACCGGGAGAAAGAAAAGAAAGTGAAGCAGCGCAGGTGTTCTTGAAATCTCTACGTCCCATGCTGAAAGCATTCCCGGATTCTTTTCCCTTCCTTTCTCTATCTTACTTTCACTTGAGCTGAACTCTCTAGACCCTTCACTACGCTTTCACACACCCACTACACACCGCACAAGTGAGAGACTCTGTGTGTGTGTTCCTTCCAGGACAGTAATTTATATGCGGTGCGTAGGACTTTTTGGAGGAAAAGAAAAAGAAAGGAAGAAAATGTGAGAAAATGGATGATAAAGGTGTAGGGAGTGTGACCCCGAAAAAATGGATGAGAAATGTAGTGGGTTAAAGATGGGTCGTGTCTGCTGCTCTTGCTTGCTCTACTTATTTCCAAGTATAAAAAAGAATGAATGATTCCACTCCTGCACTCCTTTCCACTTCTTTACTCTCTCCCACATGCACAAGATTTTTCCTTTGGGTAACTTCATTCTTTCTTTTCTTCTCTCTCTCTCTCACCCAAAGTGGAACTGGAAATACTCTGGATTCTCATCTCCGGGAATGGCTTTGGTTTAGCTTCTGTTTAAGCTGTAGCTAGTTAGTGAGAAAAGTACATAGGCATGTACTTAACACTTTGTTGAAGAGTTTGATGGATATTCCCAAAGTAAACATTGAGCACTTGAAACTTTTGTTTTTTCTTCCTTTTCACCCTCTTTATATTCTTATTGGTGGCCCATTAATTCAATATCAGCGTTGAAAGAATCTCCCAGTTTGTTTTACCCTTTGGAAAAGAAAGGCGGAAAAATCCTAAAGGCCTAGCCGCGCCACACACACTCTCTCTGTCTACGTGTGCATGCCTATGCGTCTATGAATTCTCTATTAGGTCTTGAAAAATGTATGTTTTGGGGGGAATTGTCAAGGGGTCACATTACGAGGAAAGAGTCACAAGAATAAAGTCACGAGCCCTACTCACGTACACACAAACCCATGTGCTGATATGATTTTAAGTGATTACCATTTCGAGAGAAAGGGTATGGAAACATGAAAACTTTTTTTTACTGCGAACAACAAAAATTGTTTTCTTCTCTGCCGTTATAGAAGAATGGGAAAAGAGAAAGTTTTTTTGTGAAACAATGCTGTGCCTGAAATCTTTTCAATTACCAATTCATGACAATTGTTTGAGTAGCGAAAAGTACAAAATGAATGTTGCTTATAGCCGTGGGAGTTGTATGAGAATATTTGCTCCAGAAAACGCAAGAAACCATTTCTGCACACACGGTAATATTGTTAAGGAACAGAGTGAGCGCACAGGGGTATGGCGCTGTGTAATGTGATTAAAAAACATGAGTTCAGGAGGAGAGCATTCCTTTTTATGTAAAATGTAATGAATTCAAAACTTTTTTTCTGTGTTCCACTTTTCTCTCTCGTTTTTATTGTATTATTTTTTTCTTTGAACACTTCCGTGTGTTTGTGTCTTTCTCCGCACGATATGAGAATTTATATAAATTTTAAGTTAGTTGCTCACTCCGCAATAACGGTTTTATTCAGTTCGTTACGAAATAGTTGTATCTCTCTCGCCAGAAATGTGTGCAGTCACAAGTTTTGTGTATCAACTGGGAGAGTTTTGTGAGCGGGATGTGGCAGTCAGAGTTATTCCCTGTGTCAGAAAATTGTTCATGTTTTCCCCCTTGTCCATGTGCAAAGCTCATTATTCGTGACAATATACAGCCGAGTTTGAGAGAAAGCGGGAGGGAGAGGATTTCGAGATTCTTCGCAAATGTTTACAATATGATAACTGCTTGTTTAAAGTACAAAAGCTTTACCTCTTCTACTTCCTCCGCTTTCTCCTCGTTCCCAACTTTTTGTATACGGAATCAATTTAGAGGCTAAAAAAGGTTGATGTGAAGAGAAGGAGACCGCGTTCTTCCACTCCTCTTTCCTCTCCTTCCGCGTATTGACTTTGATCTTAAAGACTCGACAAACTTGGCTTGGCTTTGGTTAGTTGGGCCTGGTGTCTCTCGTCGTCGTCGGTACGAAGGAGCCCACTGCGGTTATAGTCGTGACACGTTGTATCTTGTGGGAAACGCGTTTCAAATCCTTCGTTTGCCATTGGGATTAAAAACTTTTTGTTCCAACAAAGTTGACAGATTTTGAATGCACTCTCTCTCTCTCACTCTTTGCCATTCTTACACAAGCAAGAGGCAAGCACTTTTCTCTACAACTTTCACTGATCTTCACACAGCGACACATGCACAACTGGATTTATTTATGAATTCACTCAAGTCTCCCTTGGAATGTTGTGTGAAGAGATGCTTGCGCTCCATCCCCTCTTCTTTCAATCGTCATTATCCGTGGGCAAACTTTGCTAGCACCTTATTTACAGCATCAGCCTGCACCACATTTGTATATTGTGCCGATGAGGAAGGAGAGCGCTTTGAACATGAGGAGGCTGAAGATTTTGTCACAGTCTGGCACAAGCATGTGGAATCACTGTGTAGTGAACCGTAATTGTGGAATGCACATACTTCCCAGACGCCACTTTCCTCAACTTTCTATTTGTTTGAGGAGTTAGATCAGGTAGAAATTCATGAGTGTCAAACAAAGACTCGCACTTTCTCCGTTTCACCTCTCTTTCCCTTTCACTGGTCTTTTTTGATGAGCACAAAGGTATGTGATGAAACCTGTTTGAAGCTCGAGTTAGTTTTCAACTTTATTTTGAATTCAAATAACAACAATGACTGTAGGTACGTCCCTACTACTTCCTCTGAACCGGAGAACCGCGCGGCTAATTCTCGCAAAGAGAGAGAGAGCGAATGCGTGTAACGATGAAACTCGACGAGTCGTTTTAGTAATTCCTACTTTTCCGGTTTGTAGACACATATACATACCACGGCTTAGAAGACTCTTTGCCATTTGCTCAGACATAAATTGTAGTATGTGCTCTGTCATCTACAGCTGATACAACTTTTTCTCCCACTTTCAGCGGAGAAGAGAAAAAGCTTTCATTCCTATTCATTATCTTCCTTGTCTACACACACTCTTAAATTAGATATTGACTCACACACTCACTCCACTCTGCTTCTAGCAAACCAGGAAGGAAGCTCTCAGAGATAAGCTTTTTAAGTAGGGAAAAGTCTAATTAAATTTACTTTCATGTCGAATGCCAGTTTGAAAAACTTCAAATCACTTAGTCTTTCCTCGCTCGAAGTTCACCATATGCAAAAATGGAGAGAACCCTTTTTCTTTAGAAAAAAAATCCAGAGAAAATCACTTTTCCATTTTTTCAAACGAGAAGAAAAAACAAAGCGTTCTCTTTTCTAGACTGGTTTGCATAAAACCCATGTAGAGCACAGAGAAACAAGGATATACCATTGTGCTCGTGTTTCTCAGGAAAGGAAAGTGAGTAAAATACGGAGGTAAAGTGACGTTAACCTCTGCTCATTGCTAAAAAAGCGAAGGTAATAATGTCAGTCGTGCATGCATCTCTTTTTCCTGTGAATGATCCTTCATCCGAAAGCAGCTGAAAAATCTGCAGCTACTATACTATAGCATGTATATATGCGTACGCGAATTTATGCTGGTTACACCAACAATGTAACGTATGCGCATACATCAAGGCTAATTCTATGCGTGCTCAAATGTTGTAGAAAATAGGAAATAAGTATCCTCCTGAAGGTAGGCCATGAGTGGAGGAAATTGGAAGCATTATTTGTGTATACCTACATAAATGGAGCACAGATGTGTTGGATTGAATTCAATTTGAGCCAGCCCCCTCTCTGTCTTTCTGATCGTCGAGAGGAAAACTCGACGGTGTAGAGCTACTGGTTGGATCCTTTTCTACTCTTTCATTTTATGTTTAATGTGATTTTACTATTCGACTATAAAAGGTGATCAATGATCATCATTGTCGTCGTCATTACAATATATTATTGCTCTACGAATTTGAATTTCAGAAGAAAGCGTAGGGTGGAAGTAAGTGAAAAAATATTTGATTCCGAACATATAAATTGTAGATTAAGCATCTATGCAGAGACTTTAGGAAAGTGCACCATATTTGGGTCACTAATACATGCTTAAGCGCAACTGATCAACGACTAAGACGGAGGACTTCGACCCTCCACATACACACGTGAGTGAATGTGGGTCTTAGATAGTCTTAAACGATCGTTGTGTCAGACTTTTTTTCTGGTATGCACGAATGCTTTTGGGATCGGAGAAAGAAATGTGGGAGCCGTGTGTGGCGGTTACGTGTATAAAGTATACGGCAAATGGGAGATGGCTTTAAAAATGGATTTGAAACTGGGGTTTCTTACGTAGTCGATAACTTTTCAGTGTGTCGCTAGAGTACCTTGGTATAGCGTAAGTCTTATCTATATGCACATAACGAGTACCAGCTAAGACTCTTGAGTAATGCGACTAAAGCGAGGAAAAGGGGTTTCACTGACTCAATTTTTACTTACGTTCCACATAAGCCGCTTTCTCCGAGCTCTGTCAGGAGAAAAGGATTCGAGGAAAAAGGAGTTTGTGTAATGCAGTTTCGCAAAATGCAGCATACTTTATGTAAAATTGTGTCCTAAATTCTCAGCCCGAAATGTGTAGGATTTCACTGCTTTCCCCATATTTTTAACGTCATAGATTTCCAAAGTTTTATATACGGGTTTCTCTCTTCCCCATAAAAACAATCAGCCACACACTGCGATCGCCGCATTTTCCGCGAAAGTCAATCAGTGTATAACACACAAGTCGCAAAGTGTAGGAAGTGAAGTTGTCGTTTTAATTTAGAAAAAGTTGCCTCTGATTGCCGTATAATATGCTTACCGACATCCGTACAAGTGCCGAGTCGACACGGGACGACGACGAATGTGTGTCTGTGTGGCGTGGCTTGTCGAACTTTTCTTATGACTTGCCGTTCCTTCTCAAGAAATACGAGAGGAAAGGAGCTTATTTTCTCAAGTCTCAAGATTTCTACAGAGAAAATTAAGTGGTTCCTTATTTAATTCATTGGTAGCAAGCTGGCGCGTCGAGTAGTGGCACACGTGTAGGAAAACGTCTATACATCACTATCCCCATCCTCTTTTCAATTTCCTTTTGAAAACGTTTTCAATGATAATAAAACGAGGATGATGATAGCTGTAGCTCACGGCCTACATGTGTGCCGAATTATTATGGTGATGAGAGAAGAGAAAACGAACGATGCTATAGCAGAGAGAAAAAGAAAAAGAGAAACGTAAAAAGTCAGAGAAAGTTGAAGAGAGGAAGGAAAGTGATCGTTTTGAATTGAACTTATGTTTCACGTTGATCTCCCCCTTGTGGGTTGCATTCCTCAAGAAAGAACTGGAGTGAGGCATTCAGAGAAAGTTATATATCTTCTTTATGAGAGAAGAAAGACGTCAGTCATCAATGTCTTGTATGAGTGACTTGAGTCAGAACAGAGGGAGTTCACCATTTTTTGCATGATTTTCGCAGGAAAATTAGTGCATGTGCCTTGCCTCCGTCTTCACAGGAAGAAGCACTCGCTTCGCCCGTCACACACCATCCTCAATCAATCAGGGAGAACAAAGTCTTTTTTGTTCTGGAGGCTGTTTAATGGTATTCCTCCTCTTTGTGGGATGCCCACACTCATTATCTTTAGACTACATGAAGGTCTCATGGAGTGTTCTTAATTTTTCTTTGATGAAGATGACATCCCAAAAAGCTAGAGGCCACACCGCACACACACACCACCACCATCTCGACGTCGGAAAGCATGATTGAATTAGCTTTTAAAATATATTATGGCTATTGTATATTATGAGCTGTGGCATGCGAACGCATTGTAGTCTCTTTCAACAAGGTAAGGTCGACGATGAGACACGGATGGCACGACGAATACTTCTTTAAACTCGCCAAAAAAGGGAGAGACACTAGAAAACCCTTTCATGTCATTGAAGAGGGCTTTGATCATTTTTCTGGAAAAATTGAGAGTGTCCACCTAAATTCGATGAAAAATGGCCATAAAAGGACTCTCGCGTGACCTCATCCAAATAAATTGCTCTTGCTCTCTCTCTCCTCTCACGCCTCCGATATACATATATATTGCGTGTGCACATTTAACAAAAAAAGTCATTGACTCCTTTGACAGTTGACATAGATGATGATAGTTTTGTCTCACGGCTTGTCCATTTTCATTGGACTCTGGAGAGAAAGACAAACATTGGATCAATTCGTACACAACTCAAACCAAACGCAAAGCTTCTAGAAATGGAGCCTCTCTCCTTTTATCAGTTTATTTCCAAGCAGAGAGAAAGAGAGAATTGTTTGAACAGCGAAAACTGGGTAACTGTTGGTCGTCCTTTGGGGAAAATAGTGGAAAAAACAATTTCAATGACACACGCACATATTACAGAGTGAGTGAAAGGCTTTACCTTCAGGCAGATGGGGGTTGTCGTTTTTTATTGTCTTTTTTGTGTCTTTTTCTCTCACTTCCCGTGTAGCCATCCATATCTTTTGTGCTGATCCTCATTCACACTTCCAAGTATCAATTACATTCGCAGTGAGCGAAAATGATACGGGTCTCGAGGCAGTGTAGTCGATACAATGGGAGCAATAGCATACATTATGTATGTTGGCTATACATCGTTGAAGCCTCATTGTGCGTTGCTCTCACTTTTGTGTACACACTTGTTTCTAGAAACAATCAGTGATCCAAATCGAGCCAAAAATGGAGTGAAAGTGGGGGTGTGTGCTTTGTGAAAGGAAAGAAAAGGTGTATTGACCACAAACGCAAAGAGGGAAACACAAGGAGCAAAAAGCGAAAGTTGTCTGTTAGTCTCTTTCTCCCATTTCCAGTCAGCAGCAACACTATTAGCTTTTTTTCCTTGCATGCCTTTCTACTCTGTGAAGTTTCTCTCCGCAGCGGAAACGCAGCACACATTCATTGGTAAAGGACTGTAGTAATGTTTTCACATCTCAAAACGACCGTGCTATGCTTTCTCCCATGGCGTGATGGATGATTGTGATAGTGTAATATCTACACTGTGTATGGCACAACCGACGGTGTACAAAAAGCTTGCAGCAACAACAAAAAAGATATCTTTTGTCTTCTTTTATTTCCTTCTTATCTCACAATCAACTGAAGGAATTGCACATACACATAATACACTAAAGACGAAAGGGAATGTACAGGGATATTTGTAGGAAAACGGATTTTCGTGTTATTCCCTTCGATTTGTTTTTTTTTCTCTCTCTCGTCTTTCTCTCTCACTCACTTTTTTTACTTGGTACATTTTTTATTCCTCTTTTTTCCGCGTGTGTTCTCAATGGATGGATTGCACTTGTGTGAATTCCCCACGAAAGAGTGGTTTATTATAATCCTGTCAAAATCCTTTATCGCCTCTTCGTGTCGTCGTTTTGAGTTCTTTCGTCTTTGTTACATGGGTTGGTATGGAAGACGACGTGCGCTATGCATACACGAGACTCACGTTGAGACGAACATATTTCCACAATGTTTCATGCGTATTACTTGACGGATGGGATGTTTTATGGGGCCCTTTTACCCAAATTACAACGGCAATAAAATCCAATATGAATGACATCGATAGATGCATATTCATTTGTATTGGCTTAAGCTCGGGTTTGCCTGCGTGCACGCAATATTTCTTCTCCTTTTTCACTGGCATTCTTTCTGCCAAGGAAAAACGCAAAAGAAATACAAAAGCGGAGAAGAGACTACGGTAAAAAGAAGAAGAAGTGTGTGCTGCTCTCGTTTGTATTATTGTTTTTGTCATGTGCTTCGCTACTCCTGGTGAGTTTTCTTCAATAATGTTGTCGTGTACACTGAATTTCCTGGAATGTCGCCGTGTCACATAGTAGTCCACGGGTTCTCAGATGTATGCAAAAGTATCTTTTTTGGTATAGGTATGTGAGAGTGTGGGATATCCATTTTTTGTTAGTTTCCCCTTAAACTTGACAAGACATTACAAGTTGTAATATCCTTTGAAAATGGGAAAGTGTCACAAAAACTTTTTGAATTTGAGGATTTAATTTGAGAAGAAACGAGCTTTAAAACAGCGCCAACCGGAAGTTCAAAGAGTATTATTATCATGAACAAGATGTAGGAAGCAAGCTATAGAGATGAGACTGCTAGTTTCTCTCCACTTTCCCCTCTCTCTTCTTGACTTTCCTATTGCCTTTTATCCCCTCGAAATGGAGTTACAAGGATGGAAAGGCATGCACCATAACGGTAGTTGGTCGTGACTTTTGTGCATATCGTTCCATAAAAAGGGCTCTTCACTCATCCATTCCTTCTCTTCCTCAACTCGTTCACATTTCACAAGGAATAAAAACACGGTGGCGGACTATCTGTGTGGTGTGTGTATGTAGCTCGGAATATAGTTATGGGCTGTCTTGATGCGTTTGTGAAGTGGATTTACATGACCGTTCTAAGCGAATGTGACAGTTTAAAAAGGGGACGAGGGAGCTGTAGTAGTACAAGAAGGGAAGTCTTTCGCCTTTTTTACAAGCTCCTTTTCTACAAGAAAGAGAAAAGAGGAGGATGATGGGTCCGACTGAAGACAAGGCGAAAGCAAGTAGCAATTTGTATGTAAAGCAATGCAAAAAATGTGTACATACATCGAAAGAACACACTTTCCTCTTTTACCAACGACACGGAGGAAATGGCTACGTTGTATTATTCGCACTCATCTATTGGGACGCTGTGCATGTATCCAGTTAGATGTAAAAAGTAACTCTGGAAAAACGTGTGCCTCTGTTACTACTCTTGAGAGAGAATTTATATGCGTGTAAGGACAGTGGCTTGTATGTGTGGTTTGATCTCAACTTCTTTCGCAAAAGAAGAAAAAAAATCCCATTTTTTTACAACTTTTTTTTCTTCTTTCGTCTTCGTCTCTCTCTACATATGTACATCAACCCTTTATGGGAACGATGATGATCGTACTCTACGGCTCGCAGTACCATTACACTCTCACTAAGGTTACTTTTCCTGGTGTGTGTGTCTCTCTCACTCTCATGTCATTCGATGTCGTCGTCGTCTTCGTGGTCGTTTGAAAACTTGCTTTCTCTCTTTCTCCTCTCACTTTTTTACAACTCTGGATCGCTGTGCTTGCACTGTCTTTTTCACTTTGAGCGAATATCATCATATAATCCTGGTGTTTTGAAAGGCATGAGTGAAACGGAGAAGACCGTATGGAATGCAATGCGATGTATAAATGCTACGCTGAGTTCGTGCATGTGTGTTTATCTTCGATGAAACATGCATGGTGGTAGATAAGGCTAGCATGTATTTGAGTAGTTCATCCAAATGAAAGCGAATGAGCTTGTGAATGGCTCATCTTTATTGGGTTGACGACTCTGGATTTTTATTGGATGGGATATACTCTACTAGAATTCCACTTGTTCCGTTGTTCCAGCTCGTGGCCTGCTTTAAAAAACGAACTCTCACTGAGTGTATGGCTTGACGACTTTCGGTTTTGAACAATACCTCTACAAAACTGCTTCGAGTATGGATGTATGTGTTCTTTTCTCGAAGTGTTCTCCAACACCGAGAGAAAGTTACCACTTTTTGTATATTCATTTCCTGGCGAAATAGGGACAATTCGTCGAGTCATTGACATAAGGGCTTGCTTTTGGCAAGACTTGAGCCTTGTTTCTTCTCTTGAATCGTCGTCATCATCATCATCCTCTTCTTCCTCATTCGTCCTCCAAATGTAGGTATGCATATACCCGTCATCGTCATCTCATCGTGTGGGTATAAAGTGAAGGAATAATATGTGTAACTCAGGAAAAAAACTGCACTACAACGACATGCTCATTTGGGATATGGGAATTGTGAAAGAGCCGTTAACTCTTGGTGGAATGGGCCTCCTCAGAACAATAATTTGAATATTGTTGGCTCCTCTCCGCTCTCTCGCTCTGAATGCTCAAACTTGCGTCTCGTTTTCTTTCTCACAAAAGCAGTCGTATATATATACACACGCACTTTCCCTCATTCATTCAGTCTTCCTATTTGCTTTATTTCCTCCCTCCTTTCTCCAACTTTCTTTTCGCTTCAATATTGTTTTTGGCCCGGCTTCCTTCCAGCGGCCAACTTTCCCTCTTTCTCCCTCCGTCTTTTGTCTGATGAGCAAAAGTAAGTATACATATGCAGTCGTAAGCATCCCATAAGCTTGTCACAATGTGACAACTCACACAGCGAAATAATTTTAGAGATGCATAAACACGAAATGAAAAAGAGAAGTCAAATTTTCCACCAGTCAAGAACATACATGCATTTATCATGGGCCACATTGCCTTTTCCTGCACATGCATACATGCATAACGTGCCAAAGCCTATTCCTTTAGTCAGTCACTAGTTCAGTCGGAATTTCCGTCGAGAGCGCTTTTCTCTCTTATTTTTAAACCATGAGCTTTGCTGTCGAGTTTTAGGGGAAAATTACACCCAGGAAGAATCACACACCCATGAAATCTGCTCATAACCGGAGAGCTCTAACTAGAAACTATAAATAAGCCTCTACACGCAGCCATACACAGAGGAGACGTGGGCGCTAAGAAAGCGGGCCAAAGAAATAGCAAATTTTCAAATCAGATTTATTTGCAACAACACATTCTTCACCTCCTCCAGAAAATTCCTCCTTTTCCTGGAGCTCTACGTATATCCATCCCTCCCTGCTTTGACTCGCAGTTTACCGCAAATAAAGGCATGGAGAAAGGGAGATGACACAAAAATATCGTAACAAGTAAAAAGGAAAAGTTAGAGTTGTAAAGTATGCATAATAAATAGATGGATAGATATTGTGTGCCATTGCCAACATTCATGTTCTACATGTTTTCTCTGAGTCTTAAATAAACGAGCTTCAGCTATCTTTTTCTCTCTATATGTACAATTTTTTTCTGTCTCTCTCACTCCACGGTATGGTGAATAGAGAGGGAGGTACAAGTCTTATCTGACATTTTATGGGAGAAAGAGAACGTCGTCAAGAAAAGATTCCTTGCATGTTTCTCTTCTCCGATCTTATTCCTGATGCTGTGTGTGCGCTACTCCTCATTCACATATTTTTTATCAAAAAATGTCTAACACGACTCAAGTGATTTATGAATATTAGAATGTAAAAGTCTTACTTTCCCCTTTTTCTCCTCTCCTGTCTATAATGCTGAGGATTTTTTGGAGGGACTCCGCCGATATATTCCCAATAAGTCTTACTACTATACCAGCGACATGCCACATCAAGGTTTTGCGTATAGCTTTCACAACTATGTGTGGTTAAGCATTACTGAAAGTTAATACGCTTTGGCTTGCTCCATGCCTCTATAAACTCCCTGAAGCTGGGAGTAGTATCACATTTTGTGCAATGATCATACCAGTTACTGTACACATTCAACGGGGATCTCTGCTCCATGTGACAGACAATCCCTCTTTAACGAATGTTTATACGCTGATAGGTTTACTATCTATGTACAAGTGAACCATATACGAATTTCGTACTTATCACGGCCAATACTGGTGAGCTCAGCGTGATAGGTTGTGCCTTGCATGAAGAATCCGGCAGAGAGAAGTAATACGCACACCGATTCCTGATTCTTCTCGTCTACCATTCCAGTCAGTCAACCTATTCCCGGCTGTGCATATATATTCGTCGTTTTTTTTCTTGGTTAGTGCACGCGCTTGTCGTCTGTTCTTTTTCTTTCTGTCTCTCGATTTTCGCCCTCTTTTAAGTATTCGTTTGGTAATGTACAGTTTCTCTTTCTCTTTACTCGTTTCCATTTTCTGAGAGAAAGTTGGAGAGAATGCAATGGGGAAATTGGAATGAGGAAGCGCGAGGGAACGCTTTTGCCATTCTCAATTCCCCTATTTTGCACATCTTTACGATCTAATGATACGCACCATTTCTACCGTCGTCTTTCATTGAACTCGACTCAATTCTTCTTGGAATAGAGAAGAATTTTTTTGTTCATAGACCTCACATTTTTCCCCGTTGAATAGTGGCGTGGAAGTGTGTGCCTTACATGTCTGCTGTGGAGGAGGAGGGAAAGACACTGCTTTGACACAATGTTAGTTAAAAAGAGAAGGCCGATAAATGTTTGCCTTTGGATAAATATGATATTAGGATTAGGTTTTCTGTTGGGATTTTTTTGGCCCGAGCTCAAAAAAGACAAAGAACGGTGGTGTGTGGTGGTGAAAGCACACATTGAAAAAAAGTAGTGAAAGGAGCTTACGAGAGGCGGGAGTGAGAGAGAGAAAGAGGTTTGCTGGGCTTCTGTCAAAAGGCTTGAAAAAGAAAAAACGCTCGGGTCGAGCTGAAAGTAAGGGTTTCCACTACTTTCATTTTTATTGGACCATTCAATCTAAAATAGTTGCTGTGTCTCAGACAATGAGGGCATATTACATTAGTTATAATTTTCATTGAGAGTCTCCTCCGCTCTCCTTCTCCGGAGGAATTTCCTTTCTCTGGCTTCTGTCATATCACAACTCAAAATGTCAATCGTTTTCAATGAAACCCCAGAATAATCATCAATTATTGGATTTCCAGATAAAAAAATACTGTTTTTGTTACTCACGAGGATGTCGTTTCTTTCCCTTAATTCAATTCTTTCCTATCCGTTTCCCTCTCCGTCTTTGATGTTGCATGCGTTCTCATGTGTGTGTGTGTAATTCCAAATTCCGTGTAAAGAGGTCAAATGAGATTAGAGGACAACAAGAAAGGACTAGCCTTGTCAACAGATTTTTCTCCCGTTTCCTCAACTCCACAGCTTTGTTCGTTTGGAAGGAAATACACAGGTCTTGAAATCACAGGTCTTGAAATCACGACTTCATGTGTGAGCATGTGTTTGCCTCAGTGTTTCTCCTACTCCAAAAGAAACGAAAGCAAAGCAAAAATTCCAAAGGTTTGTGAACCCTGCACACACTGTAAATACTTGCCAAACCCAACAAATTTCATTGTCAATCTAGAACACTACCTACTAAATGGTACATGTGTCGTCTCTCTCTCTGTAACCAGCTTCCGTCTGTCAATTTAGCTTAACCCTAACCCCCAACGGTAGCGGGATTCGTGGCTGACTCGTGTGGTGGGAAAATGAAAGGGATATGTGCTCCTCTGTGTATCTCTTAGCAGGAATAGGAGAAGAGAAACTCTCAGGGCAGCATTACGAAGAAAGCTTGATTCTTGATTCCTTTTCTCTCCTCCCTAACTCGTTTCTTAAACTGTGATACTTTGTTGAAAGGGCCAATTGGTCAACTGGACGAGACGAGAAGGGAAAAGGCGAGCGCAGCCAGGCTTGTAGGCACATACACACTTTTATTCTTTCGTTTAGAGTTTTACTGCAGAGATATTCACTTTCATCTGATAAGGATGATTGGGATGTTCCTCGTAGTGGAGCGGCGGCGTGGTGTGCGTTTTTAAGTTGTGATTTGAAATTGGATCTTTCTGCTTCTTTCTCTTGTCTCGCATTCGCTTTCGCTTTCTTTGGTGGAAGGAAATGGAAAAGTAAAGCAAGAAAAGTGGATACACGGATAAAGCTAACTTCGTTAAGCGATATAACATATATGTACACACATGTGTGGCTCCGTATATCTATATATTACGCAACTTTGAGTTTTATTCTCTTGCTTTGGGTTTTCTCCTTGTTTCCTGCAATTTACGAGCTGGAACAGTAAAAAAGCATTTTATTCTTTTTGCGTTTCTCTCCCGCTTTTCTTTTTCTCGTCTCTTGCATTTTTTCTTGTAAAATATATACATTTGCACATGTGTGAATATACTAGTATGTCGTAATATCACAGGCTATTGGCCTGGCTGAGGTTCAAATCAAACGAGTTTTGATTTCAACTCCTTTTGATTACACAGCTGTGTATCCTTATCGATCCTTTCGAACCTCATGCTGCACACACTCACATATAGTATTTATCTCACTTTCTCCACGACTTGAAGCCGTTGTCTACTTGCGAAGTGTAGTGTTTTTAGCTTTCTCCAAAATATCCTCACATTAGCTTCTTGGTTTTCTTAGATAACCAGATTGTAGAAAAGGAGGAATCAAGTGACTTGAGCTTCTCGAGGAGCTCGTCTTTAATGCATCTGACACAAAGGCAAGAGGAGAGAAACGAGGGCCAAATCTTTCTTGCTCAATATCCGGATCCGTGTAATGAAATAAAGCATTCGGTTTTTCCTCCTCAAGTCTTTTTGTACAACCTTACACACTCCCAGTGCTTCCTGTTTGCACTGCAAATCTGGGGACTTTGAGTGTACACGAGAAATTTTCGCTCTCTCCAAGTTTTCTCTTGCGAAGAGCACAGAAATGGAATGAGTAAGTGCCCTTGCAACTCCCCATGAAAGTCTGACGGCATAACCATATTAATTAATAACATTACATGTACACACCAGTCCGCTTAGAACTATACACGGACTGCTGTGTGTCGAATTTTTCTTTTCCGTCCCTCACTTTTCCTAGAAGTAATAGCGGCTCCGTAGGAGAAGGAAAATGGATTGAGAACGACGAGAGTGAGAAAGAGAGAGAGAGAAGGATATATGTAGAATTATTGCATGCCATGATGGTTCTCAAGTGGTGGGGCTTAACTAGTCAGAAAATGTGTGCCATGTTAACAATGCTTTTACCCCTCTCTCTCTCTCATCGTATCACCGTAATTCATCAAGTGAAGGTTGTGCTCGTGTGTCGAGCTGGAGAGTGCCTCACTTTTTAATGCACACATTTTACCCGTATCTCCTTCCGAAATACCACCACTCACTCAGTCATTCAGCCGTGCATTGTGCGCTCATCTGTATGTGTATGTGGTGTTGTGGTCCGCGTGGTGAAAGCAAGTTGGGAACCTTTCAAACAATATCCCAAACCGGCACAACACACCGTTCAAAGAAAGACGCAGATATGAGGTTCCCATACATGGTTTACGGTGATGACTCTCTCTCTTTGTATGTGTGCTCTCATTTCATGCTTGTTTTTCTTCCTCATTCTCCATGTTCCGTGGTTTCTCAGTCTTTGGCCTGGTTGCGAAAAAAAGTGAGAGAAAAGCGAGAAAAAGAAATTGTGGGCTCGTAATGAAAGTGGTGCAGTGTACACAACGCTTCGCTGAGTATTTTGACCAAGGTGGCAAGAGCGGAGAGAGGTACCCTGAATGTGTTTAGGTTAGAGTAGAAAGGTCTCACACCTTTAGCCAAATTTGACAAAGAGAGTGAGAGAGGAGAGCGAGACAAGAAATGAAAATCTAGTGTCTAGTGTTGCGGAATGGTGATGAGCAAGTGAAAAAGAAGAGCTCTCTCTCGGTTGATGCTTTGTTTACTTTCTTCACAGGCACCAAGCACACAACTTTTAGCTGATTCTCTCTCTCAGCTTGAGTGAGGAAGAAAAATTCTGCAAACTTCCAGTTTTATTATTAGCTTGCTTTTCCTCTCTCTTCTTTTGTTCAGGAGAAGAAAATAAATATAAGAAAGTGACTGCGACTCTGCTCACCACTACTACCACACATTGCGAAGGACTGAAATATTTTTTGTCTTTCGACCAGAAAGAAAAAGAACTCGTCTCTTCCTCTTTGTGGGCTTTTGTGGTTTTCTACTTTTACTCTCGTCTCGTCTCCCTTCATCTACTTTGGTCTCTTCTGAGGAACTCGTTATTATTGTTTGAACTTTTACTTACTTTTTGCCTCGCTCACAAGAGACGAGCGAAAGTAAACGTTGGGAGGCAATTGCATACATAGTTTAATGCTTTCCACGCTCTTTTATCGTCGTCATCATATCTAATACGCTTTTTGACACCTTGATGATGTGCAGCCCGAGAGTGTGTACATGTGTTTACAGTCCTTTCATCCATTCCCAGAGAAGAGTGGGGTGAGGAAGTAATGAAAGGAGTATTTACCTTTATTGTTCACACCACCAGTGCCATGTTGTACTTGTCTTGTACGCATTCCCTCTATCTCGCCGGATCCAATACAATTTCAGCTTTGTTTATTGCAAATAACGCGTACACTCACACACGACCCACTTGAAAGCTATATATTTTACGGGTGTGTGGTGTGATGTGATGTATTTACGAAGCTTGGCATTCATGCTGAGGTAGAAAGGGGAAAGTGAGTGCTGTTGTAGTACTTGAGGGGAAAAGAAATTTTATTAGCTCCCATAAAATGCCTTATGTAATAATACACGCCATTCACGTGGCATTATCGCAATCAGACTCGACATGGCTCAAGAATAAAAAATGTTGTGGTGGTGCGCCCGTCGTGGTTGGCACATTTTCACACAAGAGGAGTAGAGAGAGAGAGAGAGAAAGACAAGTTTTATTATGGGATTATACACAGACTAAAATGTGGGACTTAGCTAAAAAAAACTTTAACGGAACAATATGAACACTTCCGTACAAATGTATGTATATAGCTTGTAAAAAAGAACGTGAGCATTTAGCTCTTTGTTGTGACAATGATTTTTCCCCGGAACACTACTACGGGAAAATGGTATTGCACCCAGTGTTGAAAGGAAAGCAAATACCGATTTCTCCCTGAAGTACGGTGAAAGAAAAATGAAGTTAAAATTATGCTGAGCAAAGTGTGTGCTCACAGAAGGGAGAGTGAGGAAAGAATGAAAAAAATTGCTGTGATACAGTTGAAAGATAACATCGCTCATTCTACAGCTACAAATTAAGGTTGACATGCAAAGCCAGCAGTTGGGACATGTTTGCATGCACACACACTCAGGAGAGAGAAAGCCGTTCAGCTGCCAAGTATAAATATAGATGCCTTGTAGTAGTCTTTAAGTGTTGAATTTTTTACTCTTTCTCCCTCCTCCGTTTGCTCCTTTGTTGGTTTATACTGTTGTTGCTAATTGGTCATTAGGCTGGAGAATGTAATTAGGAAGGAAGGGGAAACATAAAGGATAAAAATGACATGGGTTGTTGCCTATCATCTTGTGAACACGCTACACACACGCTTGTGTGTGTGCTGCGTTTTGTAGTACACACCAAAATTGTATTTCCTTAAAGGGAGGATTTCAAGTGTACCTCTCCCCATATAAAATTGTGATGAGATGGCAATGACAATGACAATCTTCTTTCACAGTATGTGTTTGCTGTTCATGGCACACAAACCTCCACTAATATTCTTCTCCCCGCACATGTATGTACACGGTTATGCTCATTACGAAATATAATCTGCATCCATGCATACTCTCACGCTCTCCTGCTCTTGTTTTTCTTTTTTCTCTACTCTCTCACTCTCCTAAAAACTCGAATACTTGTTGTACGTTTAAGCTCGCATATATAGCTTACACAGCTGTATAAACACTAAATGCTCTCGGGTATTATGGTGTAGTGGAGAAAGTATGGGTAGCACGTGAGTTTCACAAGATCACACTTTCTCCAGTTCCTAGAGCAAGGTTTTTTTGCTTATTTAATGGAAACTGCTACTTCAAGTGATTTTCCGTTTTTGATGATGGTGATGGTATGTGTGTGAGCGGGAATCGTGGCGAAGGACTGGTGAAAGCTGTAATAATGACATTGGAGCCGGGTAGTAACAACACAGTGCATTACACACTCTGCTCCATGATGTGAGAAATCTGCTGGGAATTTCTATCTCATTTACGATGGCTTCAGCTTTGTCATTGTTTTTCTGTCGCAAGATTCGATTGGGCACTGAGCCACCACCAGCACACACACGGAGAAAGAGAAAGGCTTGCACATTGCACAAGCTTCGAAAACTCGATGATCATCATCAGAGAATGGTTGTGTGGTGGCGGTGGTGATGATGGGAAGGGTATATATGGGTGGTGGTGAGCCCTGATATGACGGTGTGGTATTCGCATTATGTCCACACTGGAAAATGGTGCCGTTAGATACGGTGGCAGATAAATAAATGGCAAATCCAAGTTTGGTTCACGTATTTACTCCTTTGTCATTCTGTTTTTTCCACTCTCCCCAATCCCTTCCACATTTCCTCTTCTCATTTAGCCCGGAATTTGGGTTTGGGATTTCATTCAACGCACAGCAAGAAAATTGCATGACATCTCGTAATAAGGTATGAGTTCGGAATTAGCTGCATGTGCCGCTGGAATGGCTTCATTATCTCGGAGAAAAACAAGCGAGCTCCAATGGAATTTTGTATTCTTCCCTTTCCCTCTAATATTTCTCTTTTCGTGGTTTGGGGTGAAAGTAGTCTTCACTTCTCTATCGCGTTGGAGGCAATACAATTTTTGAGAGCCTATCCTAGCCAATATCATTTTCTTTTAGTTTGTTCATTATTTGAACAAGAGGAAATTCCAGTGGTTATTCATTGTCCTCTCTATCCAATCACCAGTGGAATTGACTAGCCAGCTTAAGACTGCGCTCTTTATGCTGCACTGTCATGTCATTTTCGCCAGTGCAAAATGACTCTACGCTCTGCGTTTTCTATTTCGCTCAAAGGAGACAGTTTGCAGACTAATTTGAGTAAAATTGAGCAACAACCCAAATGACCTCTTCGAGATGATGATGATGAGCGCAGTAAAATGTTCACTTCATTTTAAAGCTGTAATGCAATAAGCAATATTCTCTATCGCCTCCCCCTAGCGCTTATGAATGAATGAATAAGCATTTGAGAAAGGCAAAACACTTTCGATCCTCATTCCCTGTTTCTGTGAAGAAACGAAAAATCTCATTGAGCTTCCACTTTTTCCGCCGCTCTTCTCGCTCCCCTTCTTCGTCTTTCTAATTTCCAGTCGCCATTACGCTTTAAAAACCTTTTACAAGTGGCCATAACATATTTCACGTTCTCTTGTTTCTGACATGATGAGATAAAAGTGGAAAATGTTGAATGGCCTTCCATTCAGCAGACGATCTTTGCAGACACGACGACTGTGTAACAACATACTCTGCTCTACATATTACAGCATTCGAGAGTGAAGAAAATGACTATGCACTTTTCTCATTGTGATAATCCAAAACGTGATGTTTTAAGGCGAGAGGGTGAGAGAGCGAGAGAGAAGCGAGGATTTTGAGAGAAACATCTTATTTCCCTTTTTCTACACGAAACAAAGGAAGAAACGTCTATAATTAAGGGTTTTCACGCGTAACGACTATGCATGCATAGCAAAAGTAATGGAGAGAGTGTGTGTACGTGTGTACATATGTAAGTTGTATGGTGATAGTATACCTACGCACTTTACTGGGTGCAATACAGCGGAGGAGAGAAACCGTTGCTGAGAGAGAGCTCGCATGTATTCCATTTCCTATTTCCTTTGTCGTGAGATACTTCCCATTCCACTGCTAGCGTTTTTGCGAGCAAGTAGTCAGCGCGTGCTGCTCTCATCATCATTTCTAATGACAGCCAGAAAGAGAGAGAGAGAGCTGTAACAACCGCTTCAACTTTTGTACTTTTGGCCTGCTGCATAATATCTGTGTACATACATATTAGACATGTATTTAACAACTAAATGCTAACGAGTTCCAAGTAAAATTGCCGTATTCCAAAAGCACTTATGGCATAGCGTGTGTGTGGGCTGGAGAGAGAGAGAGAATGCGATAGAAAAAGAACGATATTCTAACCACTTTCGCCAATGTATAAGGTATGTATAGGGCACTCCTACGGAGCAATCTCGAGAACAATAATATTATTGTACTTTCTCCAACGCACAGAGAGAAACTAGTTTTCTCCGACAGTATATTATATAAATGTATACACACTTCAGTGACGCGCTCTTCAAACTCCTTCGCGGCGGCCTGCTCGTAATAACAATGGCAGTGTAGTTAACTAAAGTTTTCCTAACGCTCTTCGCAAAAAGCTGAAGGGATAGATGAAAGAGAGAGAGTGTGTGTGTGTAGAGAGAGAAAGTCGTCTCGGCTCTTTTGGATTGTATTTTAGTATTATGACGATGGCATCATGATGGGATATGGGATGATGATGATGGCGATCATCATCTTAAAAAGCCAACTTGCATAATTATTCCCAGCCAAAAGTAAGAGGAGTTGAGAGAGAGAGAGGAAACAAATGTTGTGAAGGATAACATGAGGAAATAGGGGAAAAAGTCGGACGATGACGATGGCTCCATTCCACACAAGAAAATAATATAACAATGAATTACATAATATCATCATTGTCTCGGTCGTCTTGAAAGTGTAGAGTTTCTTCCGCCTCTCATCTGGGTTTGTGTGTAGTGAGTGAGAGTCATTCTTGGGCTTGACTTGAGTGGGTCCCTTTACCCAGCGTCTCTCGACGAGTCTACACCGAGCTGCTGATAATGATGGCGATGATGATAGAAATCAGAGAAAAAGAATGAAAGAAAACTTTTGCCAACTTTATTCTTCTCGACTTACGTCTTACTCCGCCATATAGAAGCGTGTACGTACATTTTTATAATATGTACGGTTTGTGTCCAAGCCCGGAAAAAGAATAAGAAAAGTAAGTAAAGGATCGATAAGGAGAGAACAAGGAGAGGAAAAAATGAATGAAGAAAGCTAAAGGGAGAAAGCACAATGCGACAAGTAGCCCAAAGAAAAGCACCGTTTCTAGTGAAGCTGTTAAGAGTCAGAATAAGGAAGAGAGCTGTGTGTGTGTGCGTATTTGGCCATTGTGAGAATGGTGAAAGCAGGAGAAGAGAGAGAGAGAGAGGAAGGCTAGTGAAAGTTGAAAAATGATGTGGAGGACAAGGAAAAGTAGTCTTGGGCGAAAAAAATTGGGACACGCCATGCAATGATGCCTTAAAGTAGCATATAAAAAATAAGCGAGTGCAATGGCACATCACCATCGTCATCACACGATTACATTGAGTGGCTCACTCTCTCTTTCTCTCCTTTTTTCGCGTCTAATCTGGACAAGTACAGTTCCAGTCGACTGCCCCTCTTTCACATTTATTTCGCTTAATTCATTGACTCCTTTTATCTCTTCTCGGCTCATCCTGATGGACACTATGAAAAGGAGATTTTCTCCTCTGAGCTTGATCGAAAATCCATGCCCATTTTCCATCTTCCGTCAGACATCCAAAAGAGTCAGTGTGTGTGGTCGTCAATGGGGCCACCGATTTTTTGTTTACATTTATCTTGTACATCGCTTTCCCTCTTTCACTCTATCGGGTTTTCGTGGGTGTTTAATTCAGACTCCGGTCCGACCACTGGGTGCGGTTACCACCATTGCGCCACCATCTCTCGACATGATGAGGGTGAGGAGAAGAGCACGTGTGTGTTTGTGTGCCTCATTGGTTGCAATAACAAGGGTAATAGTAATCGGGATGGAGATGAAGTGGAGTGAAAATGACATAAAAAGCTGGATCACCTAAAGAGCTTCCGATTTCCGTTTTAAAAAATATTTGTCTCTCTCACTGCCGCCGTCATGTCTCTCCACTGCTTATTACGGTTTCATTCGCACCGTACCATATGTTAGTGACCTGTGTTGTAACGTGTACGTCACTCTCAAGAAATAGGCTCGCCGTACTGTGAAGGAATGTTAAATTAGGGATGACAAATGGAGTGAATGGTCGTTGAAGGTGAAAGTGGCGAGAAAATGGTGGCCCTGTTCAATGGTTCATTGATAATGATGATAGTGGCGGAAATGGGTGTAGTTCGGAGTATTAAGCGGTGTTGGAAAGCCAGTGTGTTGTCTGCACGAAATAGATTCGTATGCGTGGATGTGTACGCAACTCAAAATCGGTGTTGTCACCACACACTGGACAAAAAAATAGTGGAGAAGGCAGCAGAGAGTGAGTGAAAGGGTCTATGACCTCAAAGCTCTTCCTTCCATTTTCGACGGTGTCATCTTTTTCAACGTGATGCATATAGAAACGCATCATTTTCTTTGTGTACATCGACACATCAGCAGCCTCTTCTACAAGGTGATGTGATGATGAGCAATGGGATTTTCAAGGAGAAGTGACTGACTTGAATTTGATTAGTTTACTACTCATCACATCCCCATCATTCCTTCAATGAAATTCAACTTTCTCCCTCGCTTCTGTGTAGACACAAACACACACATATACTGCTATATCTTGTTTGTGCAAATGTAAATATCTGTACTGACAAGGTACGTCGTGATTAATTCTTGGCACGATGGTTAATAATAAAAAAGTGAGATTGTGAGTGAACTCTCCAACTTCAGACAACAGCTCATTAGTACACTTCACATTTTTCTTAATGTATGCATGTACATATACAGCTACATATGAAAAAGGGTTCATCACACAGTTGTACGGGTGATACTACCATCTTTTTAAAAGAGCACACATGTGGCCCCAAGAACAAAATCAAGGAATGTTTCACCAACCGACAAGAAAAAACGAGAGACGAAGAAAAAAAGCACACGAGTCAAGTTATCCAGCCACTTCAGCGTGTTCAACGTCTCTTTTGGCTCATTTGGCTGCCTCTCTTTTCCCCTCATTTCTTTCTTGGGCAAATGATTAAGGTGATGTGATGATGATAAGGGAAAAGGCAGTGTTCTCCAACCGATCCGTTTTTTGAGCTCGTAGCACTTTTACACGAGAGTTCACGTATAAAATTTGCACATGTAAACCATATGGAGAAAGGTTGAGAGAGAGAGAGAGCGGGATTTCACATATGTATGTTTCCTGTGCTACCTTAATGTGGCAGCAGGAGAGAGGAAAAAGATTGTAGCTTACTGACTGACATTATGTAATCCGTTCCATCTGCTCTCGCCTCCGTTTTTTCGGAGACTTTTCCAGCAGTAGGAAAGCAAAAGGTGCTCGTTACAATCCACTGCAGCACACACACTCACTCACGCACGCACATACAAACCATGATGATGATGTGAATCTGAAGCAGAGTGAGAGAGAAAGAGCGTAAATATGTTTCATTCAACAGCTGCTGTGCTGCTACTCCTCCAAACTTCAATCGTGTGTACCCCTCAGAGTAGTATGAGATATGTGGAACGCTTTGTGAAAAATATAACCCGATGAATTCTGATGATTTCTTTAATGTTTCACTCGGAGAATGACTTGAAAAACGGAGTGGGAAGCGAGAGGAGGAGGTGGAAAATGGTGCCGAAAGATTTTTCTTTCTCTCTGAATTTTGGCTGTTAACAGTGGCATCAGGCTTTTAGGAGGGGTGGAATGTGTGTTTCCTCGCTCTGGAACATATGTATGTGAATGTTGCAAAATGAGCATCTGGAGGATGTGTTGATGGATTGGAAAGTGAGAGAGGGATACGGATCACGAAGCCAGCAGAGCTCAAACCCTTGTGAAATTGATATGATGAAGAAGAAATGAATGAACATGTTGGGATTTTCACTCTTCTAAACAAGAAAAATAAATCCGTCTATACATTATTCATTTTTTATTCTGTAAAAAGCCTATACATCGCTTTGAGCACATAATGCGCTAAAACATTACACAAGAAACATCATCACGATGATAAATGCACATGGTGAGAGACAGAGAAAAGGGCAAAAAAAATCGGGACAAGAGATGGAATTTTTATTGTACTTGTTTGTTTTCTCGTGTATCATAACTGTGAAATGTGGAGAGCGTTTTAAGTTTCACATCTCATAAGGATCAGATATTTATATGGAATGTGACGCACATTATGTTTCTCCGATGTAATGATCTTGATGCGATGATGATCTTTCGTTCTTTGTTTGAAACTACAATTTAATTTGTTTCTGCTCGCTCCAACTGGGTGAGAATTTGTTGGTCGGGACACCCTTTTGAGATGGATTCCCTCTCTCTCTCTTTCTCTTTCAGCCATCTTTTCATGCTTGGTAGCTTGCTGGGTGGGTGGTTAATGTGGAGGTTTCCCTCGACACACACAACCGAAAACAGGAAATTAATTAAATTAGCCCACACCAGACAGAATATTTCTTTTGAGAAATTTCCCCATTCTTGTAACACGATATTTTGATATGAATATGATGTGACATGCTTTGCTTTTGCTGAGAATGTGTATACTCGACAATGCTTAAGCTTATATTTAATATATTTGTGAACATCGTAGCGGAAAAGCGTTTTATGTGGTGTACTATGTGCTAATGAAATTATAATCCTCTTTTTCTCAATTTTCTCTTTTAGATCTTCCAAGACTACTACCATTTGACGCACAAGCGAGTTGCCAAACGGAGTATAGAACCTCATGCTGAGTATCACGACAGGCTTGCATCAGAACCAGAGGTATGTACCACAACGACACGTCGCTTTTTTGTTTAGAACTTCAATAAATCCTTCCCCCTACGGATTCATGATGTGGCAATTTTCGTGCTGAGTTGTCTTCATTCCACTTGTCACAACTTCCTGGAAGCTTTAATAGAAACAATTATTTGTTTTACGAGAGGAAATAGAGAGAGAGAGAAAGAGAGAATACTAAATATGTTTGTGAGATGAGTGGCACAATGAAAAATAATTGGTTACTGTAATAACAGCACGTTGACTCGATCATCTCGACATCATCACATCCTCGCAAAAAAAAGTCTTGTTTATCTGCGCCCATTTTTATTCACTACGTTACATCGTGACTCGTCATCTTCATCATCATCATATGCTCCACTAACTTTTTTCCTACTTCCTAATCCCTCTCCCATATCACAGGCTGCTCTCTCATTGCGCTGGCATAGTTATCATCATCCTGCCATTTGACCCGAGGCTAACTTTTCCGTCTCTCTCATCTGGTTCCACCCACCAAAAACATGTAATCCTTTTTTCCTTTTCTTCTTCAGCTAACGAAACGAAAAAAATCCTGAGAGTTGTAGTGAACCACATAATGAGGCTCACATCCACAAGGAGAAAACTCATAAAGTTGGATTAAAGGTATCATGATGAGCACACGAGTGTGAGTTTGTCTGTAGAGGTGGAAAGAAATAAAGAAACAAGTTTAGGCTAAAAACTCCTCTCATGACGATGATGAGCTTAAGCTCAAGCCACATGAGATAAGTATGATATGTCGCACATCTTCTATTTTTATGAGAAAAATGAGAAATACGAGGCAACACACTCTAGAGAGAGAGGGAGGAAGAAAATTCAGAGAAACTTTTTCTCCTTGTTCTTATAAAGTCTACACCTTGTTAGCTGTTGTAACTTGGAAGATTCTCATTTCCTATGAGTACGGGAACTGGCACTCACACATGAGCACGTCGTCTTTCGAGGTTTTTTTTTTCATTCCATTCTCCTGAGCACGTAGATAAAAATAAAAATGGGGAAAGTGAGCTTTTTCTTTTTCGTGTTTGTTGCTCACTCAAGACAAACTTGTACATCAGCAACAGTTTTTACTACTTTCTCCCTCTCTTTGCACAGTCTCTTGGAGGTTATGGGATTCATGTAGTATGCACGAGCATTCCATTCGGATAATTAAAATTACTCAGTGTAAGTGTTTTTCCTGGTGCTCTCTGTGTGCAACGTCTGTGTAGGAGAGGAGGTGTCTGGGTTGTGTTGCCCTGATTTCACCATTTTCACTCTCTTTCTTTCGACCCTCGAATTCACCATTGGCGAAGCTCCTCTTGTGCTCGAGATTAAAAGTGAGATGCCTGCGGTTATTTTGCATTGTGGAAGTGGAGGGTATAGAGTCAAGCCACAACAAAACATGTATTCTAGCAAAGAACACAAAAAGTCGTTGTTTTCTCTGCAGCAGTTGCAGAGGTCGTGTATTTCTGAGGTATGCGCCATTTCTTGCATCATCATATAGCTTATGCACTCTCCTTCTCTCATCGTGAGATGGAATGCATCTCATGGCATGAAAATATGATGTTGTGCAATTTCGTAATTTGTGGCTCTACACGAACCAGGACATATTGCAAAAGGAAGGATATTTATTCAACACGAAAACGATTAGGAGACCTACTATTTTTTTCTGCGAGCTGCATGAAACCCAAAGAGAAGGTCCGTTTAATTATAACTTTTCTTTTTACTATTCTCAACTTTTTTGATGTGGCTCATTGGTTTTTATTACGGGCTTTGGACTAAAGGAAAGGAGGTGCACCATCAAACTCAGCGGTGTACCTTTTTCCTGTTTTTTTTTGTACGCCACATTATGTACACGAATGTACATAATAGTGGTAAACATAATGGAAAATTGGGTCCACCGTCTCCATTTCAAACAGAGTCAAGGGCTTTTGCGACTTTCATTTTTGTCTGTTCGAGATATTTTACTTGCATCATCCTTCGTAAAAGCTTGCCATACGACGGAAAATCCGTTGGTCGTCTCCGCTGTGGATCTTTGATGTTGTGTTGTTGTGTGAGCCGCTGTACTACCGACACAGTAATAATGCTAATCGTGTTTCACGCTCTACTTTCTCCACAGGTGAGATGGCTGAAACAACAAACTGTGAAAAGGAGGGCAAAACGGGATTTCCTTCCGGAGCCCATGTCACTGTCTGCATCACCTTCATCATCTCTGTCATCACCATCCGCTAGCAAAGGAGGAAGGAGTCGAGCTGCAAGGAGATCCAAAAGTTTTGTGCTCAACGACCCAAGATGGCCGGCAATGTGGTATTTGGTAAGTTTCAAGAATCTACTTTACTTTCCCTCTTCCTCTTACAAGCATCTTCAAAAATCGAAGCAGGGAGAGTTGCAAAATGACAATGCGAATTTACAAGGCATTGCGTAAAGACGAGAAAAATGTGTACGTAAAAGAGGCATACGGCTATATGGAGAAAGTGGATACGAAACCACTGTTTTCTTTCTTCACATAAACTTGTAAAAAGATACAAGGAGCTCACGTCCTTATGACATTTTTGTCTTTCCTTTCATGTCTTCACACGATGATGGCATGGAGTGTCTGTGTCTGTCTCTTGGTGTGTGTGCGTATCATTTTCCGCTTTTCAACTCTAATGCTTCCTGATGCCCACGTAGTGTGCTCCTTTTGAGCTTTTTTGAGATTCTTGATGCGAGGCTCAGCATATCTCGACCTAATTTTCATGCATGCCATGATGCAATGGTTATTGATTGGATACGACTTCCCTATGGACCTGCCAATGGCGTTACTGTCTATACCACACACACCAAGAGGAGAAGCTTTCTTGGTTGACATTTTTTCCTTCCTCTACGTTAAAAATATTCTTACTGTCTTTTGTAACCAAAATGCGTTCATTGCCACAGAGAGAGAGAGCTGCTGCTCTCGGCGAACATTTTCTTCGGGTAAAATACTTCGTGGGCACAACAGTCGGCGGCGGAAAAAAGGTTTTATCTTTTTTAGCTTTGACTTTTATTGTGATCGAGCCTACGTTGTTGTAATGCGAGCGAGAAGAGACACCACTTGGGATTCAAAAGTAGAATAGCGTTTGCCTTTCCAGTTTGCTCATTCAGTTCTTCCTTCTTTGTCCATGTGTTACCTTCTCCGTTTTTCTTCACGAGATTGTTGAGACACACCAGCAGACGGTGTGAGAGGAGAAAAATGCGAGCAAGTTGAAAAGCAGGGTTATTTATTTCCTGTTTTTCCCATTCTGAGCAAAGTAAATTAGAATATGATGATGTCGGAAGGAAATGACTGCAGTATAATGTTTTATGCAAAGGAGTACTCTGGAGATAAGTAGTCGCACTGTGTTAATATGGCGGAAATGTGTTTGTGTCCCTCAAAATGCATGTGCTCAATGAGTCACAGGAGATTCTTTTACAGAGAGCAGAGAAAGTCTAATCATGCATCGTGTTTTGTCGTGGCAAGTGAAATTGTAGTAGAGGTGGCAGATGGATAAAGTGGGTAAGCGGAGCACAATTCAGTAAAACTCGGGATGTCTTTATGAGGAGCAGACTTTCGTTTGAAGTTTCCACTTGTTTTGTTTTTTGAAAAAAATGTTAAGCGCAGAAGAAACAAGCGTGAGCATATGTTTGGCGAAACTCATACATCAAAATGTTACATGCACGTCTCATAATTATATCGAATCAAATTCATCAGTTTATGTACAGCGAGTGTATGTTGTGCGTGTAGAACAGAACGGGTTTCTCTTGCAACTTTTTTCCCAGCGAAATGGGAAAAGTCTTTGCTTGTGCATAGTTTCAAAGTTTCAGGTTTCCAGAAGTTGTAATGTAACGAACATGTGAAAAGCTTTTAGAGAAATATGAGCCTCGCAGCGAGCGGTGTGTATCGACAACATAACTCTCCGGAACATCAGTTGAGGTTATAAAGTTTGGGAGCTCACTGCTACATTATGAAATGTAATATGGAGTGGGAGAAAAGTTGAAAGCCAACTGTTGTGCCGCTTGATGTTATTTTCGTCGGAAGAAGCTATCTTGGATTTCACTTTTCAATACGATTTTGGATGGGTAATACACACAGATGTGTGATCTTTTAGTTTGTTGTTTAGAAGCTACTATCGAACTTGCAAATTTAGTCGGGGTTTCGGAAGCGAAAAAAAGTCCAGTTGTTTTAGATTTACTGAAATCCATCGCACAACTTGGATGAGAACTTGCGTCACATTTTCAATAAGTTAAACTGATCCCTAATCTTCGAGATGATGCCACGCAGCAGCATGCGACCTACACGCACGTAGCTTGCAGGGGTTGTTAAATTAAGACAATAAATAACAAAATTGGCTTCCGCTGGTTCACAATGCTTTTATATTCTCGTATTCTTTTTTCATTTTCACTCGTTTTCCGTTGTGCCTCCAAGGCTTTCGTATGAAACTAGGAAATGTGCGAAAGTTGAGGAATAAATGCGAAGGCTAAGTCAGACGAAGCGCGAAAGGAGAATTTGAGGCACAAATTCATTTTCTTCCGCGATGATCACAGTGTCGATGGAAGATGATGACGACAAAAATGATCGCTCTTGTCGGAAAATAAAATGAAAATAGTTTTACAGCCGTATTTTTTTAGAAGTTGTAACAAGAGAGGGTTGGGTGATTACCCTTGAGATTGTATACGTATAAGGGATAATGGAGCTAGCCATATATATTCCATTTCAATCTTGGTTTTTCTGAAGTTGTAGTTTTTGCAAAGAAAAAATTGGTCATGGAATGGTGCTTCTGGTGATGCGATACGAGTTGTACGGTTGATACGAGTCATTGACTCTGAAATGATCGATTAATAGCCCATCCATCCGTGCATTCCACAATATCGTCATAAGATATTTTTGGGCACATCGTATCACACTTATAAACTCGCTGAGAGAAAGAGAGACTAGAGATAACATCCACAATGCACATACGTAGACACATATCTTTCCATTTGGTTTTGTATGAATGTGTGGATTTGTGGAGAGATGTAATAAAAAGACGATTTATATATTATCTTTCTGCGAAAAATGTAATATCGGATCCAAAATTGTGATGGGAAGACGAAGAAATCTTTACCTTTTAGATACATATTATTTTGGTCCAAGACCAGGGACAGATTTGCCATCGAATGATAATGCGTAGAATAGTCTCGAACACACTTGTCTTTCTCTCCTCAAACGAGAACTGAGATCCCCAAAAGAAAAGATATGGCACACTACTCCATGATCGGCAGACACACACATAGACAGAGCGTATCATCATCGTATTCTTATCATTATATAAGCGTATCATACACAGCGAGAAGAAAACGGATATTGTTGTGAGATCATGGTGATGACGATACGAAGATGCGATGATGATTACACTTTTCCCAGAAAAAAAACGAACAGAAGAACTTTCTCTTCTCTTCGTCTCCTCCACTTTTTTTCTTATGCCAAAGGAACCAAAGGGGGCCATTTACTCAAGTCATAACTTTCCCTTTCTCCATGAAAGTGGGACAAAGGCATACAGTTTGAGACTTTTCTCTTTTTGAGGGTGGATAGGAAGGATAGGTCATAAAAACGCTGGGCTGTTTTTACACACAGGAAAAAACTACAACTTACAACTTCAGCTAAACATCTCCCTCTTTACACACACAGACATAGGAAGAAAAGATGCGATTTTTACTTCGTCTGCTGCATCTTGTTTTGTTTGTAAACCTTACCGTGAAACGTTATCATGTGTATGTGTGCGTGCCTATGTGTGTGACGCAATAATAATGTAAAGCAATGTTTACGGAGCGGAGGAAAAGGAGAGAGAAAAGATGAAAGAGCTATAAAAGGGTATTTATGTGCGCTACAACAACTGTATACCTTATTTACTATATGTGAAAGCATGTTGTGTGGGAGAGTGTGGAGAAAGAAAGACGTAATAAAATAGTGTTTCGTAAAAGTATGAATGGCAGACGCCTTTCTTTCTTTCCGATGTATGTGTGTGTTTATAGTTTCCTTTCTTTATGCATTTTCTCCTTCCTGTCGTGTGCCATATGAATTGAATACTTGGAGGATGGTTCGTGCACAGTGTAGTATATCATTCTCTCCTGCTTTCTTTCCGAAGGTTTGGGAATTCTTTTTGCCAAAATATTATTTTCTTGTGGAGAGCCCGGAAAATAAGGTAGGAATGTGGAGGTGGTGAGAGGCCTTTCCCTTACCCTTTCCTAAGTCATTTCTTTTCCGCTTTTTCATGGCGCTTCCTCTCTCTCTCTCTCTTGCTTGGGTTTCATGAGAACTTGTGTACTCTTTTAGAATAACGAGCGTGAAATAAACAACAGCACAAACACAGAATGAAAAGCGAGAAATAAGATGTACATGTATTCATGAGAGAGAAACGGTTTTATACATTTTTTCTCTGCTTTCATGTTGAAAAGATAACATACTTAAAAATCGTTTCTTCTTCGTGTTGTTTTTGAGGGGAAGAAAAATGCTACCCTGGTTTGAATTATGCAACACCCTAAAAAATATTTCTGAAGAAACAGACACAAAAACGATGTAAATGCAGTTTTACATGCATGATAGCAATGGTGTGGTGCATTTTCTGCTTTTTTTTTACAAAAAATGTAAGTTAGTAAGGCCTCAATTTTCCTCATCATTTTAAGTCATTCTGTATCGTTGTTGTGCTAGCCCAACATGTCAGGTTTTTTTGTGTGTGATGAAAGGGATGAAACAAGCTGGTTTCACTTGGGAGATGGAAGAGTTCCAGAAAACTGTCCAATAAATAACAAGAGAAAATCCATTGCGTATTATGTATCATTCAAAGAGTGAGCTAGAGAGTGTGCAAAGCTGTATATTATATTGTTGATTTGTTGTGTAGAATTTGGGAATTCGAGATGAAAAAATATGTTGTTTATACGACACGTATACATGTCATGTTCACATGAGCAGATAGGGTAATATCCAAATAATTGGATTTACTGTATGACTACTACTACTGCGTACCAATGGGAGAAAGTCGGAGTGACTATGCATCATGTCGAAATTGGAGCACGTCATTACGATCAACCCTTTTTGTGCAATCATAATGCGCCTGCAGAATACATGGATGACAAGTGTTGTACGTGGCGGAGATATCCAAATTCTAAATATTATGATGCACCATCAAAAATGATTGCATCAAGACTCGCAGAAAGACGTGTTATAAAATCCTTTTGTGTTTGCACATCCTCGCTCATTGGAATGATGAGTGCAGTACTCAAATCTCACGTAGTTCCCATTCTTTTTGTCGACACAACTACTACTTCTCCTTTTTGACTGATAAGCAACCAGCAAAAAATGAAAATCTCAACATATAAAAAACTATGTATACTGTAGGCTGCAAAAGGGAAACAACGGTTTTACATAGTCAGTCGTTTACACAATCCGGAGAAATTGCACAAATTTTATTTGTATAAACTTCCATTTTTTGCATCCATCCCCATCTGCGCAAAGTACCGTTTCCCTATTATATTTGTTGGATTCCGGAGGGACGAATTTATCTCGTTTTTTCTCATCCAGCGTTATGCGTGCACGACACTTACACAAAAGTGAAAGTGCAAGGAGGAAGCTAGCAAAAGTATATCCAGCTAGGAACGGGATATCGAGTTAGAGAGCTAGTAAAAATAGCTTAAAAAGAAGTGTATATAACGTTTTCGTAAAAACAGAAGAGGAAAAACTAGTATAAAGATCGATTTTAAGTTATCTTGGCTCACTGCTTTCACTCTTTTTTTACTTTAAGTCCAACTTATCTCTGCTCCCAACTACATCTCTCACCACACGAAAGCATTGCGTTTTTTTGGTTGTGCAGTCGCGAGCAAGAGAATCACCACACGAAGACGAAAAAACTTCTTCAACAAGAACTTAACCACTTTCTTTTGTTTTTTTCTACGCCTTCTCCATTTCTTTAGTTCATCTCATATGAGCACGCATATGGATGCGAGGAAGAGAAAGAGCCTTAGAAGTTTTATCATTCCTTTTTGCTTTCCTTCCGATTATTGCAAGTTGGGCTCCTTATATGAATTTGTGTGTATAAACATTCCACTTGTCTACAAACAAATATGATTATTGCTTACCGCTTTTCCAGAGAAGTATGCACATCTTTTATAAAGCACGGGATGAGCCAAGTTATGCTCCTCTCTCACAGATTTTCCCTTGTTTTTCTCGAGACTCTTGTGGAACCACACGTTTTTTGTTCCAGTCTCGTCATACAATGATCGTATCATGATCTTCATGATTATACACCACTCTGATTGTGACTCATGCTGAGAGAAAAGAGTTGAGAAAAAACTTCCATTTTCTATTTTATACGAAAGCATTGTTTATTTCTTACACTCTTTTCTTCTTCTCCGTCTCGTTTCTCATGATTTTTGTGGATTTTTTTCTTCTTCTTGTTTTAAGATAGAAATTGGAATTCTCTACGTCCTCCTCTCTCGGTAAAGGGAATGGAGAATAAGAAAATGATGAAAGAAAAATAAAATTGTAGATTTAAAAATAACTTTTTTCTTCGTTCGGAAAAGGAAAACTTATGTCTATTGGATTTCTTTTTGTGTAGTTGAGAAAATAACAAAAATGTTTTGATTTCTAAGTAAGAAAATAACTCACGAGAGATATTATTGAGGAAACAAAATTGGAGATTATGGTTTTTCGCGTGTTTTATTTGTAAGGAGAACGAGGTTAGCCGTCCTCTTTATGTGTGGGTTGAGAAGAATCATTCCGCAGATTGTTGAGATGTACTTTAGACAATTTGCACATAACAATGAATTTGTGACTCTAGTAGTCCACAAGAATAGTCGAGTTATTACAGGTGGAGATAAGGTTTCTTAGGATATCGTCTTTGTTGGATAACAGAGGTCTTCGGCAAGAAGTCTTGGATGGGTGTTATAGCGAAACTCATTGAATTGAATGGTTGTTTTATTGCCCGACCATTACGGCTACCTTTATTTTGTGCAAAGTGTATAGCTGCCATTTTCTTTGTCATCCTAGCAAAACCAACACACTTGCCTCTCTCTCTTTTCTCTCTTTCCCTCTACATTAATTACTCTGCCTCTTTGTGCACAAAAAGTCACCGAAAGGAATGCTTTTTCTCTCTTCTCTTTTAAAAGGAAGAAATATGGCATAAAAAAGCAAACTATCTTGTTTCCTGACTTGGCATCCATTGGTGAAAGCACCACAAAAAAATAAGATTCATATACTCTGCACACAATGTTGAGTAGTTGTGTGCTATCTTTGAGGCACAGCAGTGGGCAATGATATTGTGAAGTAGTGGAGCGAAGCTTGTAATATGCCAGTTTGAGCAAGATAACGTAATGTATTACACACAACATTGAAGACACTTTGTTTCCTCCATTTGTTACTTAAATTGCTCTACCTGCGCAACCACACACACACAAAGACGATGAGTAGTAGAAATAGATCCTTATGTTCGTAACAGAAAACTCCTGTTTGCCTACGACGTGTGTGGTATTAAAGATTAAGGATGTACATTATAGTATTGTGTGTCGAGTTCATATATGTTGCATGCGCACACAATGGACAGTCATATAAAACCGAGAATTTGTGACCTGAGCACTTTCTCCTTCGGTCTTTTTGGTTGCACTTAATTTTACTTACCTCCGTATTTTTTCTAGCTGAGCTAAGTAAAGTGATATGTGCGCTAATGCGTGGACTACTAAAAGCAAAGTACAAAAATACGGAAGAATACAGCGCAAATATCGCACATTGACTAAGACTTGTTGACTTTAAGAAGGGATTCTCTTGCGTTCTTACTGTAGTCTACTTATTTCCGTTACGAGGGTCATTGTTCCAGGGCTGAAGCATATTCAAGCCTAAATTACTCTGGAAGTATAACAAGAGGGATTTACAGTTAGGTTAACTACCTTGCGAATAAAGTACTTACTGATCCTATCGGAGACTGATGAACATTATGTGCTCAGCAGCAAAAATCAATTATTTTTCCAGCTGCTCGATCGAAACATATAAGTAAATTCTACACCAGAGGAAGGGAGAAATATGTTTTAATCCGAAAAGAGCCAGTCTCACTTTTTCCGTATTAGGTCCCATGTAAATTCAGAGCAATGCAATGATTCTACATTTCAATGCGAATTAGCCAATTCGTTTTAGTGAAGAGGACCTTCCCTGAATACTAATCACACCGACTCAAAGTAACAAATACATTTAGAAGCAGAGAAAATTGGTGCACTTTAGGTGGCACCTACAAATTTTCTTTGTAAATGGAGTCATTGCATCAGAACAATAAGGGTCTGATAGCAGACATGCTACATAACTGCAGGCTTATAAAAACGGTATTTTCTCTCTCATGTGTAAGCCCAGACAGAGTGGTTGGACACTAAATGTAAATTACATGTGTGTTCTGTTGTGTCTACGACGCACAATACAACATCAGATAGGATCTCTCCTTTTCCTCGTGAAACAATGAATCACGTTAGGAGGAGGGCTCATGTTTATTCATGACTCTTGTAGTAGAAGAAAAGAAAAAAGCTCACTGCAGGTATTCCTTTCACTTTCTTTCACCGATGAGGGCAACATAAGAAGCCTTTTCGCAGCACAACCTCAAACTTTTTTGAAGGGTGCGTGTACTCCTTTTGCCTCACACTGCGGAGAAAGAAATATATGAGTTGTCAATAATACATACGGCGTTTCTCGGTTCGTAAAGTACAGCTTGTTAGAGGAAAATATGACGTGATTTGTACGCTCCTGTGATTTGTACTTTGATTCTAACTGACACATAGCAGACTTTGTTAAGCCCTATAATTAGCGAAGGTATTACAACTTTTTCATGAAATTGTGATCTCGCCCTTTGCTTTCGCTTGATCGCGTAGGATATACTTTAATTTCCTCTTCCGTTTTTTCCGGTTTTAATTGCCTCCGTGACATTCCTTTTCTGCCCCTGATAGCATCTTTACGCAGAGGAAAAAATTTGGTGGTTTATTGAGAATGCGAGGGAGCACACGCTCTCCTGCAAAAATGAGGCTTTAGTACACACACTTTTTGAGATTGTGTGTGTGTCGAGTCTGCTTTTGTGATGTCCTATCATCAACTATCATCCTTCTGTTACTTTTGAATTGATGAGTACGAGGAGAAAATGAAGAAAGACATTTGATTTTGTTGGGGTTCGCAGAAAATTGCAGGGATATTTTTCCATTCAATGAAAGCCACCTTGTTTCTCTAATGAAGACTGCTTGGAAATTACTGGAGCTCCACTGGCTTACATACGCAATTCGAACAGATTCGAACATTATGTCTGTCAGGATAAAATAGAGCTTGTAATAGTGAGACACATGATTTTTGTATGTTTTCCTTTGTAGAATGAATGGAGAGAACTCAAAACTTTTTCTTCAGATCTACACAAAACAACTAGGGGAGATATGGGAAAAAGAAAGTTTTCACTTGGAATTGTGTAAATTACATTAATGCATTATGCAGGCGTTGATATGTGTTCTTCGAAGAAAGTTTCTCTTGTCGAGGGGCAGTGAGGAGGGAAATCGTGTGTTTGTGTACCATGAATTCGTTTTGTGTACACATTTCTAAATCGCTCGTGTGCACACAACACGTATTTTCTCCTTCGTCTGACTTCATTTTCAGCTGCATTTTTTTCGCAATTTGAGACGAGCGCAAATTTTTTTTGTAAAACCCCCTTTTCTCCCTTTTTATCTCGACAGGGAAACAATGAGTATGTTTTGATGTGAGCAAGTATATCCTAGAGCGGAGGAAAAAAAAGCGGAGAAAGTGGAGTAAGTCACACATAATGGGCCGCTTTTTATGCACATCAATCTACAACGAAATCACGTTTCCTTATTTCTTGACGAATATCTGACACTTGAAGTAGAATAATGGACGCCAGATTGTTTCCGTCCACGTCCATTATCGTGCGCATAATAAATCCGGGGGTCAGAATCGGCGGATCATGTGTCAATGCGTTTTCGTCGATGGATTTCCTCGTTGCTAATGTAAAATGTGACGCCTTTTTGGCCATAAAGATTTGCCTGATTTTTACCATTTTGCGTGCCCGCCAATTCATACACGTCGCTTTCCCTGTCCTTCTTTCCGGTGCCGTTAATGGCCTACGATCGTTACGCCCTTTTTCAAGCTCTATTTTTCCGCCTCTCAAAGTAATGTTTTAAGTGAGTTTAAGTGCTTCCTCGTCTTACCCCGTGGAAAAATGGAAGGCACAAACTTTTTATGGACATCAAGTGACAACCAAGAAAATCTGTGTCATCGCTTGTTGCATGTCGACTTTTCATGGACCCTTTGTGCGTCAACACCGATAAGAAAGACAGATTAACTTTTCCTCTTTTCACTCTCTCTCTCCTTTCTTTAAGAAAAAAAGCACTTAAAATTTACACTTCAAAATATCTTTCTCTTGAGCTTGGACATGTAGTCTGGGCTTTTTCATGTTGTCATTCCTAATGCATTTTAGCTCCCCCTTCCCACGAAATGAATTAAGAAGAGTGGTGTCGTCTCCTCTCTGTGATCTTCATCTTCCTTGTGTGATTGTCAAAAGGATGGAAAAATTCGGCGGAAAAGGAAGAGCCGAGAGTTGTGGGTTTGAGTACTCGTCTGTATGTGTGTGGGAGGCCAATGTGGATAGGGATCAAATGGAGAACGGGTCTTGTTAGCTGAAGGCGTCATTACCGTGATGGCATTGTTGGTCTGCCACCGTCACCACTGCCACTCACGGGTCATTTACTTCAAAAGCTTGGACTTCATCTACTTCTTAATAGAACTGCTACCTTAGCGCAGGAACTCTTCTCTCTTTCTTACCTCCTTGATTTATGTCTCTCTTGGTTGTGCGTATAGTGAGTCGTATCTTTTTATGCTAGGAAACTTGTAAGGTTGCACTCGCTGCATCAAAGTGCAGTGAAACAAGACGAGCAGAACTTTTTATTCTCAAAAGTACTCACAATTTTTGTAGTCTCCATATCCCCGAATCGATCCTCGCAGTCTCACGAGAAAAAGCAGAGGGAGAGAGAGGAAAGTGTTTCGTTTTTTTGCGTCTCAGGTTCCAATTAATCTAATGCGCTTTGTGTTTCCTAAAAATCCAGTGAGCGAGCCCTTGTCAACCATCTCGCATTACAATTCGGTGATAACCACGGTGTACAAATGTTATCCTCTTTAAAAATAACAATGCACTTAGGTGAAAGACAATGTTGTTCTCTCCTTCTCACTTTCATGAATGTTGTGACGCAACTCACAATAATGACGATGCTCTTTGACTGATGGGTTCTTGGGATTGAACGTGAATGAACGTAGTAAAAAAAAACTTGAGAATTGAACACCCCATCGCTCAATCTCCGTCCCTTCTACTTTGTTTGTTTTCTTCAGTAAGAGTGATGCTCTTTGACTTTGTGTCATCCCTTTGAAATTATAAGGGTATCATCTCGTACTTTCAGCTACACACATACAAAGAATATTACAAATGTGTCTGCCTTCAACTGGGGAGCGATGATGAAAGCTCTCATGTACTATTTTTGAACCACTATTCTCTCTATGTTACTAGTATCAAATGTGGTATGCCTTACTGTTGAGGGCTGCCCTGAAATGATAAAAAAGAGAAAAAGAGATGAGTTTTTTCTTTTTTAGCGCTCCTGCTGCATTGGTGCAAGTCTATTATTGAACTCAGTGAACCGTGGTGAAAGCAGGGTACAATATCACTATCCAACACTGGAATGAAGGTTGTTTTTCCCTTTTTCCCAACTTTCTCTTGTACACGGCACCAGCTCCCGTTTTCTCCCTCTCGCTCGTCTCTTCATCGTCAACATGAGCCAAAAGTCAAACATTGGGCGAAAAAATGTAAAGCTTCATAGAGAGAGCAAACTGTTACTACACCCTGTGCCGACACTACTAGCATTTTTTTCAGAAGCGGTTGTGGCACTTCATCATAATTCATGATACGTTACGATGCCTTTTCTCTCTCTCTCCCTTCATAGATGTATCACGAGAGAATCCCTTTGAAGTTTCTCTGCCTTTTTTGCTCTCTATAAAAATCGACTCATATCATAAGAGAAAGCTGCTCAGCGAGGCGATTACAGAAATGGTTTATGAACGTAAACCCTGCACATCCAATATGTATATCGCGTTTCTCCACTGTGGCCCTCCTACACCCAGACACAAGCGTTATGTAGTCCCTCCGACAAGCAAAGAAGACTCAAAGGAATGTAGCTCTTTTTAAATAACTTCCATATTTTTTTCGGTGTCGATGATGCTTTTATGAAAATGATCATCATCAGTTTTGGTGCATTATGGGCTCGTATATAGTGTGGGAGGACTACGTAATAAAATGTATAAAATCTTATAGACAGAATGCATGCCATTTTAGTAGTCTTTTTCGAGACAATTTCCCCTTTATTTATGCTAAAGTGCCGTTTTGGTTTTTCGGTGAAATAACTCACTGCCGTCATAATGGGCTTTGGTTTACATGTTCCTACATTAGAGCTCAATCAAAACCAGTCATTTATGTGCAGAGCAGGGGCGTTTATGGGAAATCACAAGTTTATATTTGCATTTTTTATTTATTTTGCCGACTCTTTCTCTTGCCCTCTTGTCTCCCTATTTCCTCACCGTGTAGTTAGCACAATAGGAAATTGGGTAGGTAGGTTAATGCTTGTTGTGCTCAGTGGACTCGAAATGAGAATGTATCATCATCATAACCATTAGGTAATAGTTTTTATGGGAATAATGTAATAAAATGGGCTGAAGGGAGAGAAGGAGAGAATAAGTAAATACGTTAACAAACTGCTTTTTCAGTCCTCTTAAAAACTGCGGCTTGGCACGCTCACCACAACGCAGCAAACAGCTCGCGAAAAGCCGGTGCTAGTAGTGTGTCTCACACAAAGACGTGTGGTGTTTCCATATCCGGCACCGTTTCGCTGTATTTGAGAGTGGTGAACAAAAATCGGGAGTAAAGACCGAAGTTGGGAAAAAATGAATTGTGTCCACATTATTGTCATAATATATACGACTCCGTTCCGAGGATGTTCATATGTAGGTTACGTATCGCTCCTCAATGCACCCCGAAAAAATCCCGTGGAGTATTCATTTCATCATTCATACATATATGGATGTGGATAGTGTGGTGAAAGTGTGTGGGTTGGGAGAATCTTCTTCAGTTTCAAACACACTATAAAAGACTACTTTGTCATACTTACCGTCTTCGGCAATCCTTTACTTACTTGTAGTCTTTTGTTAGCATTCCAAAAATATCCACGGGCAGTACTCTCCTCTGGAGTTTTCATAACGTTTTCTTTCTTTCTTCTTTTTCTTTTTCTCTCTGTGAAAGACTCGTCGTCGTAAGGTTTGCTGTTCTGTATGAGCGTGAAGTGTGGTAATGTTATGCAGTATGTTATGGAAATGACTGGACACTTTGACAGTTTGTATTTTCATAAGAAAAATTATTGATGTCCCTATATCCATTCTGAACATAATATATACAAGAACCTGTATGTATGTATATGTAAGAGTCTGTGAGGATTTCTCACGTAGTCTCTTATGATCATCCCATCATCATGTACTGTACACACGTATATGAAATTTGTTTGAGACAAAAAGTATAATATTTGTGCAATTCTTTTCATTGTTTTTTTCTCTCTCACTCTCACTCCTGTGGTATGTATTTTTATGTGATACAGAATCGGGGCGGAGGACTGGACATGAACGTGTTGGAGGCGTGGAATGAGGGCATTACGGGCAAGGGAATTGTTGTCACCATTCTTGATGATGGATTGGAAAAAGACCATCCGGACATTGTGCGCAACTACGTAAGTCGTCCACAAGAGTTTTCCTCTCGTTTTTGCTTCGCTTAATTTAAACTGCTCTCCCTGTACTGGTGCGGAACATAACATTTTTATCCAGCCGCCCACCCTTTTTTGTATCCTCACGGCTGGATTGCCACCACAAAAATACACATTGTATTTCTGCTGAGTAAATGCTCACAGGAAAATGGATGCTCAAACCGTGTCGTCGTCGCTTTGAGTAGAGTACACTGACCTTTCCACCTTTTCAAGTGGCCTCAAGCCTAACTGTCCACTATATATAACGTTTATTTCAGACATTCAAAAGATTTTGTTCAGTGATGGGCAGCGCACGTACATTATAGATGAAGAGAAGGAAGGTCTATTTTCCCTCTTGAGGCTGCCCACATGTATTTTTTCTCGAAAGTCATTAAAAATTCCTTTTCATCCTGCTGGTCTCCCTCGCCCTGAAAACTGCATCACATGCGCTTAGCTCCCTCCATTCATTTATGGAAAAGTGGTCTGCTCACGGTTTTTATTAGTCTTTTGCTGGTCTCTGGCGCTTGTACTTAAAAGGAGATTTCTCATTCGCTTTTTAACCGTTCTTCAAGGAGGCAGAGAGAGAAAAGTGAAAGTGAGGACCGAGTACATCCGGTGATGAGCTGATATCAGTACGAGCACAGAGAGCGTCTAGGTTTTAAAATGCATCATTATCATTGTGTGCGGTAGACGCTACCCAGAAGTCGAGGAATCTCAACAATGTTTTTTCTCTTATTGACTTACCTCCTTTATTTACCACACATAACCTCTTTAAGCGTGTGGACAGTAGGGAGCATCCGTTTTGCCTTTTATCTTGATTTCAGTAATGCATAGTATGTTAATTTTTGAACAAAGTGAGTCGTAAACCTTGTGTTCTAAAACTCCACAAAACAATGAAAGCTATGCGGTTGTGAGAGTTTACAAGAGTGAGAATGTCGGTTGCAGTAGTGATGGCTAACTGACGTTTTGAAGTAGTCAAGTAGCCCCAATCTTAAAATCTTGCAGATGTTCTCGGACGGTGTTCGTCGTCTTGTCTGCAGCGGATATTCATTCGCTGTAGGCCTATCGTCATTCTGTCGGTTGAGGCTAACCACATCCATCCTCCAGTTTTTGATTCCGATGTGAGAAAAGTACAAAGGATTAATTATTCACATCCAACAACATATTTCTAGAAAGATTTTACCAACGGGGAAAGGGGAAAATTGTGGATTATGTTCAGTATGATGGGGATGATACAATATAAAATTATTCCATGAATTTACATTATCCCTTTTGTGAGCGTTGTTTGATGTCATTTTGTGCATTGTGTTAGCAAAGGAGATTTTCCCTCTTCTGCTCTGCTTCCCCTTTTGTCATATCTTCTCAACAATAAAAGAATTGATTCATACAAAATCGTACAGGCTCTGTCTGACGATGTTCTTCCATTTCAGACCTCAGTACATTGGCATCCGCATGTATCATATCAAACATGATCTTCTCCAAGAAAGGAAAATGCTTTCTTTTTGGTGGAATTCAGAAGACATACATAGTTTTTTCTCCTTGTACCCGTTGGCTCCATTTTCATCTTTACATCTTTCCCTCTCTCTCTACACACATACATATGCTGAAATAAAAGTACCAATGATATTATATTACCACGCACGGAGACGGGCACACGCGCTTCTTTACAGTTCCAGTGGAGAGGAGCTTTAAAGAATGCATAAATCCTTCGCTGACTCACTACAACTGGCGTCGTCTTTTACCCTTCAGCAGTAGTCAACGGGCTTTCCCCTTTCAGTGGTGTACGTATCATTGTTTCATCTTTTTTTCTTATTTCCTTTTGTCCACAACGAAAAGGAAAGTGAGGCAGATTCCTTGTGTCACAAAGAGAAAGCAGTGGTGTAACGTATACCGTTTGTGCGATAGAATGTGTGCCTACTCTGTGTAAAGGATTCTCTTGCATTTCGCTTTTTTTTCTCCCTTTCTTTTGGTGATCCAATCTTTTTGCATGCACACACACGCACACAAATCAGGATTCAGCTTTTGGACCACTCACTTGTTTCGCATTCAAATGAAGGCTTACAGAAAAGTATATGCAGATCAGTACCGAGAGAGAGAGAGGAGGAGAATGAGGGAGACGGAAGTGAAAGGGTATGTAAGCATTCAGTAAAGTAAGGACGATGACATTTTTTCGAGGTTCTCTCACTTACACATAAGAGAGGAAGGTACCAAAGGGAATTAGGAATCTTGGGAAAGCAGCGTGTTTTTCTTAAGGAGCTTCTCTCTCTTATTTTTGATGTCGGTATACAAACGTGTGTAGGTCTTATGAATACGTGTATCCATATAATAGTAATGAGATGTGATATGTGAAGTGATACACTTCTCCTTTGTGTATCGGAGCTATCATGTCGCTTACACATCCAAAAGCACACACGATCCGGAGTGTGTAGGTATATGCGTGTGAGTGTCTTGACTCATTTTCCCATTTCCTTGTTACTCCTCTCGTCTCCTCTTTATGTTGTTGGGTAAAGTTGTCATTTGTAGACTTTGACTGGAGTGCTGTTGTTCCTTTTGCTTTCTCTCGTCTGGCAGCATATGGTGGAAACTCGTGCGCAATAATGGATGGTGCTTGTGTTGTTCTGCTTGTTAAAATAAAAGGGGCTAAAATGTGCATTCCACAAGAGGTATTTCGTCAGTCAAGTCAAGTCCAGAAACACAGCTTGCTTTTTCCAGCCTCCTCCGTTTTTTCTGCTAACTCTTCTGTTTTCGTCCTCTTAACAGCATTCCTGGAGAAAATATGTGAAAGAGATTGCAACAGTCAGAAGTGGTGTGTGGTGGTGCCTTTTTCTCTCTTGGGACTCGAAAAACTCTCGTCCGATTACTATGAGCAAAAGTGAGAGAAGAGACAGGACGAAGAAAGAGAGAGAGACACAGGGAGAAAGCTTGTTGTGAGCTTTCATTTTATTTTCGCGTGTTTCACTTTTAAAAACTGAATCTTGATAGTAATACAGAGAGGGAAAGGGGGAGATGAGAACAACAGTGCCACTCTCAACTCAACACAAGGAAAAGGGCTGTTAAGCATTTAAATTAATTTTTTCGTTAGTTTTTTACTGCCGGAGTCTGTCCATAGATACAAACTATAGTTCTCCCTGGAACAACAAGACGCCAGTGTAGTCTTTGTCTTCATCTTCATCACTTGTCGTGGTGAGAGGAAGGATGGAGATGAGCCACCACGCGATTAGTACGCTTTGCATATGCTGGCATGAATGTTATGAGAAAATGAGAAAATGTAACAAACTCGGATCCACGGGTCCTCAGCCCGTTGATAAACGTATGTTAATGAAATTACGTAATGATATTTGCCACAGACTCCACTTCTGTAAGAATAAATTGCATTTGTAATCGAAAATCAGTACCATTACAGTTATCAGCATCACCGTTTTTCTCAAACGTGGCGGAGGATTACTCTAGTGTAATCTCAGCGTCGTCTTTCTGTGAGCTTGACGATGAGCTTTCACCGCTTCGATGATGGACGACACGGGAGGAAAAAATGACGATGATGACGGTACTAAAACGTGACAGGAATCCTTAATGAGTTGGTTTTCTTTCCTTTTTTTTCCTGGAGAGAATAGAGGAGGATCGTGGTGGCAGTGTTGATTTTTATATTCTGAAAAATTAAAGACACGCACACATCTGCGTTGAAAGTTTCGTTTTCTTTTGTCTGTGAGGAATCTCTTTTTCGTCACGATTTTAGATTTTTTCCTGGGTGAGGACCTCACCAATACGAAGGTATGGTTAGGAATGTCTTTCGTCGTGCTTTCAGCCAGATTATTAACAGGCAGAGGAAATAGGAGAGGATGAGCAGCGAAAAAGTAAATTAGAGTAGACGGAATTTGGAACGAGAAAGTTTGGGAAACGAGCACCACCACTGTGCACTGTAGTCACTGAGGTTGTCTCTCTCAGCTAGTGTTTTGTGAAAAATGGAAAAAGTTGCAAGGGATATAAATGATAGAGTCCACGTAGAGTTCTACTTTACGCAAGGTTCGCTGACTTTTTCCCGGCGATCGTGACTCTCTCTCTCTCTCTCTCTCTGTCGTCTCCTAACAAAACCTAAGGTTCTGAATAAATAATTGTGTTTGAAAAAACACGATGCATCTGGTGCCACTGGTGATTTCACTCGCAAAGGGAACGCATACAGTCATAATAATGGCTGTGGTCGCGTGTGGGTGAACTTGTAAATGAATGCTTGTCAGATTATGCGGACCCTCTAATGGTATACATTTCATCTCAAAATGCAAGTCGCGTGGTTGTGTGAGTAGCAATTGTCATAATGCTCTAATAACCAGCATTCCTCCGAGTTCCATCCATCTGGTAATGCAATTTAAAGTGTTATACCCACTAAAGTGTCTAAAACGCTGTCTCTGTCTTTTTGAGTGGATTCAAGTACTAAAGTCATTTTTGAAGGGATCTGTCAGTCAAATAGGAAAAAAAACTACTTCGCGTACCTCTAATGGAAGTATCTACACTAAATTGGCAAACCTATTTCAAATCTATTCAACTGAGCATTATTACTTATTACTGAGAAAGACGTACAAAAACGTTCAAGACATTCAGTCTTGATTTGTGTTGTCCAGAGAAGCGATATCAAATAGCTTTGAGCAATAAGCTACTCACGTCGTGATGTATGTATTCTTTCACTTTTGATAAAGTTTAAGGGAGTTCATCAAACCATTTCATTGCTTTTTGGCCCACACACTTGTCGTCCTGCTTTTCAACTTTTTTCTGTGTTTACGCATAAATGGTCATGTATGTCTTCTGGTGTCACATGAAATTGGTCTCAAAGGAAGGAGTCTATGGTCCCGAAGCAACAAACACAATGTGCAGGAAAAAATCTTATAAATATTTAAATTCTCTCTCTGGATGAAAAGAAAGGAAACTTTTTTATTTCTTTCCTGCTCTCTCTCTCTCTCTCTCTCTTGCTTTCCCTGTTATTACACTGAATATTACTCACTTTCCCTATTCAAGTGAAATTGGATACTATTTGTGATGGCCAACAATGCTATAACATTTGTCCTCTTTTACTCGCGTTTTCGCCCACAATTTTCTTCCGGTAGCAATTCCTTTCTTTTTCAAGCTCGTTTATGGGAAAATGAATGGGTATAATACAAACGATGAGACGATATAAATAGGTATATGGATAGAGAGAGCTCATGTTCATTCATCTGATGTGGATGTGTGGAAATGGAGGAGTATGACTACAAATGCGGTTCTTTGAACCTTTCACGAGCAACTAATGCGAATGTGTGTGTGTCTGTGTGGTCGTTTTGTGTGGAATTGAAAGGGACTTGAAGACTTTTTGGTCGTACAGGCACGAAATCGTATCAGAGAGACGGAAGGCTATCATTACTGAACACCATCAAGTTGTTGACCTTTGCTATCCCTTTCTTCGTCTTGGAAAGGAATTAAAAAACGTCTTTGAAAAAACGCCTTTCGAAATGTGAATCGAGGGAGTGGTAATGACATGGTGTGAGCGTGGGACGAAACGGAAAGAGAATCTTTCTGATTCCTGGTGAAAGCCGTAGAGCAAAACTGGAAGGAACGTGATTTCTGCGAGTTTTCCTCCGACTTCTCTGTCATATATGTACTATTAAAAAGTGGTGGGAAAGTTATGTGGTACTGTCAAACCATAAAAATGCATGTGTGTGCGTGTCACTCCAGGACATGTCATACTTCGAGTACACGACTTTTCCAATTTTCACTCTTCACATTAAAAGTTTTGTCAAAAGTTTATTTGGATATTATGTGAACTGGGATCACGTCAAACGACACACATGTCGTAATGTCGTTGAAGTTGTTGTTTATCTCTGCTTTCTGTTCGGAGGGCAATCGTTGTTGTTTTTTATGTGCCACGATGTTTCCAGAAAGTGGAAAGAACAATCAACAGTGTTTCCGAGTTCATCGTCATCGCACGATGTACCTTATACGAGTGCACATTACGAGTAAAGAGCAACTTTTTGTGCGGAGGAGAGATGACTTCATATAATTCTCCTCGTGTGTTTTTTGTTGGTTACGAGTCCCAACGGAGGTATGAATGATTTTTTACAATACAAGAAAAGTGGATTTTCACTTTTATTTTGAAGAACACGGAGAATCTTGCATTAGTTATGATTACAGTTATGTTGTATTTCTTCAATGGAACATAAGCGGAGAAGCCACACGATGGGTGTGCACTCTTGTTTTGTTATCTAATCCCGGTGAGCGTACAGAGAGTGTAATATCAGGGAAGGATAAAAATATGTATTTATGCATGGTTGCGGCATGTCATCTCTCGCCAGTTAAGAATTTTACTGCTCGTATATCTCTGTATGTCTGTTATTTCTGCTTGCTCCCTGTGCTCACTTTGCCCGGTATTATTTCCAGATTGCTCTTATCCTTCATGAAGATAAGGGATCAACAAGAAAATGGAGCTTAGCATTTAGCAAGGGGAGGGGGAGGAAGACTAAGTGATGTTCGTTGGAGATTGAGAAAACACAGACAAAGAGAACTCGGCTTCTATTGTTCGTGTTCAGCTTTTGTCATGTTTTTTGTCTGCCTAGTTATACACTGTTTAAGTACACCAACATTTACATATTGCTTTTATTCAGCTAACTTCTCTCTCCTTCTCATAACAGAAATGGAGTTTATTGCACATGTGATGGCGTCTCAGCTTTTAATGCAACAAGAGACGGTCTACGGAGGTACACAGGGGTCTTTAGAGATAGGAACCAGACATTTTTTTCTGAGCTTGGCAGCGCATTCAATGTAATTCCGTTTTTTTTTGGTTCTTCGGTTGCGCTTTCTCTTTCTCGGCAATGGTGAGGAAATGAATGTTGTGAGTTGATTTCCGGGCAGGATTTTTCTTCAACTTTTCTATTTCCACCCATTACTATTCCTTTCAGAAAAATAAGAAAATGTGGGGAGTGAGAAAGTAAGAGAGATGATCGGGAACGAGGGGAAAATCCTCAAATTCGTTTCATGGATTTTCTGTTGCATTGGAACGCATAAAATCCGAGCCCAATGTACTGCATTATGCACAAAACGAGAAAAAACATTGAACAATTTCATATTCTGTAAAATATGCGTTTTATATGAATTTGTGAGATTCCATTTTTATTTGTTTCTTCCTCATTACCATCATCTTTGTATTTGCTTCCTTAGCTATTCTCATTGTTTACCAGAGAAAAGTTTACGCTCGTTCACAAGTTCATATACTATATGGCCATTTTTCTGTCGCACACTAACATCTCGGTTCAAAAGTTTATGCGCTGCATCATGTTGTGAACCTCGTCGCATATCTTTTTGCCCTCGGTGAATTAGTGTGGCTCTAGACGAAATTGTGGATGAGATGGGGGAGAATTTACGAGTTTTCAAATTTATAGTGTGTGCACGTCCAAAATTCTTAATTTACTTGAGACGGTGGATTGGAGTGCATAAAAATTAATTAAATATATCTCTTCTGCGTGTGCCTATTTATACCAAAGTCCTGTTTTGGTGCTAATTTATTTCAAGACAGAAACGGTGGCTGTAACCTCACAGTTTGCGTATGTGTCACCCATGAAAAATTTGATTACGAGTAGGAAAAAGGAGTTGTTGATTTTGGGGAGCGATATTGTGGCCGTAATAAAGACGCCGTTTTATTGTCGGTGCACAACTATTTTATTTTAAAGTAATGGGACGTGTGCTTTCTCCCTCATCCATCATTCACTGTGTGTGGGAGCCGACTACGTGAAATGGAAGAAAGGGCGAATTTCCGTTTTCCAGATGCCAGTCTGCATATGATGGCTGGAGAAGTAGAAATGTGCATCGAGCGGAAAAAGATTTGTGTGCTGAAAAATTTATCAAGAATTTTGAAGGGTTCAGAAGGGCAATGCGCTACGCTCCCGGTTCTATTATCGAGGGAAAGCAAATGAAAAAGTAAATCTTGTGGAGAAGCCATCCGGAAGGATTGTTTGCGGTTGTCTAACAAACAATTATGGTTTCCCCTTTTCTAAGGGACTCTACGATCCACAAGTAGCCACACGTACTTCAATAGTGTCTTATTATCTTTTATGATTTTCCTGATTAAATAAAGTGGCTGGGACGCAGTCACAAACAATTTTCACTTCCAAAATATAGGTACACTATTTCAATCTGGTTATTGTATGTATATTATCTCCTGTCGAACTCATGGTGAAGTTGAAGAAAATGTGACGACCCCAGTTCCATTTATTTTTAGACGCTCACGCATCGAATACGTAAAAGTAAAGGTTTTTCGTCACATGCGTTATTGTACTTGTGAAACCAACAAACAACCTTACTAATAAAAGAAGGCTTAGGTAAGCTGCTGAAATAGCATTTCTTTCATTTTATCTCTTCTTATACTTTTATGGAGTGTGTTTGGATAATCTTCAGGGAATTTAGGCCAATAATTTTATTAAATTGACCTCTCACTCCCATGTCAGGTAGACTTGAAGTGCGTGCAGTAGTCTGCAGCTTCAGAAGCGGGTTGCTACTTGGTGGTCACAACAAGTAACAATGTATTTCATCATTGTATGCCATCACGTGGAACAAACCCTGTTTTCCTCTCCCTTCAAATTCCCCTTTTGTTGCTAGAGCCCTGATGACTTTTAGTGCTGAAAATCCCGCTAGTACTAATGTTGACACGTCCTTTTTCACCAGTTTGCAACGGCGTCAGTTGCAACTTTGAACATTATCACAAGAAAAATAAACTCAAAGTTTTTACATGTATCAAAAAAGTATAAAAACCCCAGCCGCTCTAATACATACGTTTTTCGGAACCTCGGATCAGTGTGCTATTCTATCAATGACTGTTAGGCACGTGTAACTTTTATAGTGTCAAACCTAGACCTCCACCGTTAACATCCACTTTCACCGGTCAGTTAGCCTCTGTAGCTCTTCCATTGTCAATGAGCTATTGACTTTCCCACAGATGGTTTCTGGGAATTGACTATTGTTCCCTTTTGATGCGAAATTTGAGGCAACTGCCTTTGTGGTTGCTTAATAAAGCATCGGTCAACAAAACAAACGCATACCGAAAACCACGATCAACCCTCTCCGCACCCAATAACCCTGTGCATAGCTTCAGACGTAAAACCGTAGAAAGCTAGAACGCCAACTGCTTATGGTGGCTGCATCTCGTGTTGTAGTAAATGGAGTGTGGTTTAATGCCAATTTACAGCGAGTTTTTATCATCCCAACCATCATTCCCGCTTGTAATAAAGCCTCGAAATGAAATTGGGTTATGTTCGTTTTAATGCACAAGTGTAAGCTGTTGGATGGAGCTCGTTAGCGGAGCATTTTTATTAACTTTGTTATACCTTGTCCATAATGTACCTAACTTTTTGTGTAGTATTTGTACAAGCTGTGTTTGTGTTCGTAGAGCTATGCGTTCCTCTGTGAGTTGATGAAGAGCGACGATAGTAAAGAGCGAAAATGAAGTGAAACGTTGCCTTTGTTGTTTGTTTACAGGATCCAATGGCAAGTTTCGATGTGAATAGTTTGGATATGGACCCTATGCCAACTTACGACTTGACAGACAGTAATCGTCACGGGACTCGGTGTGCTGGTGAAGTTGCTGCTGAGGCAAATAATAGCCTGTGTGCCGTGGGCATCGCCTTTGAGGCCGGAGTCGGAGGTAAGCATTCCAGGCCTAGAGATATGAGGGAGCGATGAACTAGTGTATTCTTCACTCTATTTTACAAGCGTTTATGAGTGACTGATTTATTCTCGGAGATGAGCTAAAAAAACTTTCATCTTTTATTGGCATTATGACACACATGAGCAACACCTTTGCACATGAGCCACTCAAAGTCGCTTCATTTCACTTCTCTCCCTCTCTCGCGTTCACGAGAACACTTGTGTAACTGTGTTGCGAGAGTGTAATTACATCAGGCTCACACAACAGAGTAGCTTCTCCCACAACCGCTGATTGACTGGAATTCTGAGCCGCGACCAAACAATTCTGTAGATTATAATGCTTCACTGTATATACGATTCGATCCATGTATTTCATAGATGAAATGAGGAATGACAGGAGCGAGCAACTTTATGATGATATTCTCATGCATGCTTTCTCTTCCTTTTTAATGATAAGGCTTTCACAAGGATTTCAAATCCGGAATACAAGACAACATGCACAATGCACACAAGTGTATACATGTACGTGTAGGGAGAGGGAGAAGCGAGTGTGAGAAAATCATTATAAATCACTCCGGATCCAGTAGATCACAGGGGTGGCTTGCACTTGGCATGTTGCAGCTGGTGCTTTTGTGCTTACGACGAGACAAGGCTTATTTCGTTTTCCAAAAGGCTGAGAGGGAGTAGTAATATTCTTGGGGAAAAAAGATTGTGTGAGTCTCATCTTGTTGAATGGAAAATTAGGAGAGATATGTGCATGTCTCGAATTGTCTTATGTCATCCCTTCCCTCGCTTCATATCCTCAATTATATTATGGAGGTATCTTTTGGTGCCACTCCGACTGTGTGGCTGCTGCGGGGAAGAAAAAAGTGCACATCAGCCCACATAAAGACATAGGTAGCTTTTAAGAGAGGGAGAACTATTATTTGGGAGTAGGGTGAGTGTGCTGGAGAGAAAGCGACAAAGCCATTGACATGGAAAATGTGTTGAGATGGGAAAATGTGATCTTGTTGATGCATATGTTTGCATTAGAAAATGAAGATGGTACAATCTCAAAAGATAGATAAGTCTGCTCTTTTGATATAGATATCTCTCACACCGCATCTGATAGTCAGTCACAGACAAAGTCTCTTCCTCTAGCCACCACCATGAGAGAGAAAGAGTGCATTTGTCCATGAGAAAAGAAGTGGAAATTGGTTTCTTGTTGACGTGGAAAGATTGAGGTGAAATGAGAACGCGCCCGAAATGTATAGTGTGTGATGGGTAAGCATGTATGGATGTGTGTGGAAGAGCATTTTCTCATTTCATATCCACCAAAAAGCCACTTAACTTTCTCCTACTTTTACAAAGAATATTGGGTGGTGGATGAGAGAAGAGTCTCTCTGTCCCCGTCTTAAATTCCACTGTGTATTATGCATATGTGTAAACCAATAACGTATGCAAGCGATGATGATGCCGGAAAGTAGAGAAAAAGTGAGAGCGGCATAGACGCATTTTTTTCCATCGTGCGGCTTGAAGAAAATAGGTTGCGAGAGAGAATAGTTTTGATGAGAACGGAGAGCACAAGGAGAGTACAGATCAAAGCTCGCATAACATCAACCAGACAGGGTCGCTTACTCACTCAAAACTCAATAGCATAATCTACTTAGCCTGTGTGTATGTGTGTGGTGAGGGCAAAGTGGAAAGGACACTACTTTCTCTTCGTTGGTAATATTTTTTAGAAGAAAAAAAAACGAGGTGGAGACACTTTATGAAAGTAGGTCTACCATATATCACGTTTTTTCTCTGGCTTCCTCTTCACTTCAACTGGATGGATGTCACTTGGGAGAGGAAAGTAGAATATGACTTGTGAAAGCATCATCATCCTATATTACGGTGATGGTGGTGACGAGGATATTTTTAAGTGTGTGCTCATGACTCTCGGGATTGGTGTGTGCGTGTGAGTATTTCGTAGTGCTTGTGAAGTATGTAGGAATTTTTGTAGCGGAAAATAAAGGTGATAAATACATGGAGTCAAGGGCGAAGGCATCTCTAGAGGTTCCTCATGCTTGAATTAATTTGTTTTCGTGTGTTTCGCACTGTGAAGCACGCGATAACAATGGAGAAACAATGCACACAATTGTGTGAATTATGTGCGTGGGTGAAGGTTTTACATTAGAATCTCAGCTTATTAGTAGACTCAAACTATTTTTGCTGATAACGACTGAAAGAAATACATACACATTTGGAAGAGAGTGGGCACAAATAATATGAAAGGTTAATGAGTTACTAAAAGTTGAGCTGTATGGTGAACTCATTTCAATTTTTTGAAGATCATGCTGCCATAAAAGGGGTTAAGCTGTTCACAAAAGTTGACAAAAGTCAAAAGTCAAGAAGAAGGGCTAAAAATGTCAAAGTCATTGTATTTCATATTCTTCGAATGAACACACATGTTTTATGGTTATTATAAAGGCTAAATCAGGAGTCACATTTGGTTTTTACAGACTGTAATGTGAGGCACACATAAGTTCAAAACATCTAAATCAATATTTCCGAAGGGTACGGTGACGCTAGTTGGAAGGAAATGAATATGACTTTCATGATGGCTTCGGAGTTTATATGCGGTGTACATCTTGCTAGCAAAAGTTTAATTTCCCGTCTTTCCTTTCATGGAACCTTTGGTGATATGCGTAATTGCTATTTGCTCATACTGATGAAGCTGCACAGAATATAGGATGGCTTGTTGGAAATTTCACATTACATTTTACTGTTAACATTTACCCCAAAATGAGAGCATAGTCGTCATTATCCGGATAATGAGGGAGAAAGTATTTTCTAATTCCACTACAAAATCATTTTACTTCGTTTTAGTACTCACGTACGCTTCACCGTAAACTGGCTTCTGTGAAATGATCTCATCAACCTATGCTAAACAAACCATTTCATTTCTCATTTCTACACGTGCAATTAGCAAAGCATACATCCATCAACTAATTATTTTTTATTATGGCTCTCATTTGAAAACATTTTGATTCTGCAAGAAAAAAGGACACGAAGCCGATGTTAGAGCCAACCATTTCTGAGTGTTCCTGCTTCAGACCAAACTGTCAACAAACCCGTTCACATTTTGTCTTTGTGACCTCGTAATCCACAAGCGAGGGATAAATCGCGACGTTTAGAAATTTGAAGCATTTCCGTCACGAACCTCTCCCAGAGAAAGTTATTTTAGACTGTTCTCTCATCTCTATCTCTCTCTCACTCTCGGAAGATGAGGTTGAAAAGAAACAAGGCGTGTATAAACTAGAATTTTGCAAGTTTATGCGAAATAAGACGCTCGTAAAGAACGATATAGTAGCCAACAATAGGGCGGGATAATAAATGACTAGAAAAATGCCATTTTCAGAAGAAAGGAAACAACGGGATGGGGAAATGGGAAATTTGTATATTGTAATTTGTTATTGTTCCTTCGTGGTCCGCAAAAGCTATAAAAGCTATGACTTTGACATATCTTTTTGCGTTTCTGTTCTTACAACGCATGTCTTATATGTGACATCCCCAACAATGAAGAACCTCCCCAAGACGCTTAATGGAGGGAGCGTGCCTCCATAACGTTTTACTTCAAAATTCATAGTAATATATTACTTTGCGTCAGTGTCAATTCCTCCCTCTGTATGTAACAATAAAAGGACGAACAAACGGTAATGTGCAAATACATGTGCGCTGTGATAGTTGACGATCCATTCTTGGTGAAAACTGGAAATATGTCATGCTGAATTTTTAACGTCATTTTTTGCTCCATTTTGTCTTATCTAGGAGTACGGATGCTGGATGGAGATGTGACGGATGCGGTGGAAGCACGCTCTTTGTCCCACAATCCCCAGCACATTGACATTTACTCTGCCTCTTGGGGACCGGATGATGACGGCAAGACTGTTGATGGGCCAGGAGAATTGGCTACCCGAGCTTTTATGGAAGGAGTTGCAAAGGTACGTACATAGGAAAGGCTTTCTTTACGATTTCGAATCCTATTATAAACTTATAAACCACTCCGCACAGATAAAGTGCTACCCGTATACCCCACACGCACGCAAACCCCTCCAAAGAACGTAACGAGAGTTTAAGTAGTTTCCTAATGCTGTCAACTGTGAATTTCATGGACAAAGTTTTGCCTCATGTAATTACAAATGTTTTCTCTTTCTCCCACTCGAAATCTAATCACAAGTTTTTTTTCTTTGTCAACGGACGAGTCGCGGTTCAGTGCACGGATAAATTAGCTATTTAGATTAAACCAAAATGAAATCACGTTTCCGCTCAGTCATTGTTACTTCTCGACTGGTTGAACAATATTTTTGAGTAAACAAAGTAGACAAGAGAGAAAGTTGGGACATCACTACACATTTACATGAGGACACTTTATATATTTCAACCCTTTTCACTTCATTACCTTTTTGTGTTTGTGTGTATGTTTATGAGAGAGCATAACCGTGCTGGAGTGATGGCTGGAGAAAGTTTGTTGTGTTGAGGAATAAAGTGAGTGAGATAATATTACACTTTGCCTTATTCGATCTGTCTCCCATGCTTTTCTTTCTCCCATCATCGCCTCCGCTTGTCAATGTGAATTTTTTCTACGGCGAGAAGTGTTATGACATCCTGTCAGCGAGCTTTCACATTTTTTTCTCACTTTCCCTGATTGTCCGCCTCTCACGTGTTGTGTATACGTGTAAAAATATGAGAAAATGCATACGCATTTCATTGCAAGTGATTTGCTCACACGGTGAGTGTGAGATGTGGAGAATCTGATGTGTAATACGGTGTCCCTTTCAAATATTATTTATGTCATCCACATGTATCGTCATCCGCTCCTCTTGTCCTCTGGCTGACAGCAGTGTTCAAGCCAGGGAGCAGAGAACTTGTTTTCTTTTTTGACAGGGTGAATATGCTTAACGTAACAAATAAAGATGTACTTCCGAACACTACGGTGTAGCCTGGGACAATGTCGATATATATTTTTATTCGTTTTTTTGTGTTGGTGATGCAATAGGAAAGGGAGTCTTGTGAGAGGATATGGTAAGGAGCCAATCTGTGTTTCCACTTGAGTGGACAGTAATTATTATTCCCTGTTCCATCTGTGTGTGCTTTGAGCAGACAGAGTGGATCCATTGGCGGAATGTGAAAGGAGGAAGGGAGGAAAGAAAACTTTCTTTTCAGCTACGAAAATCCTTTGCCTCTTATTTCCTTGTCTCCGTATTTCCGAGCATTATTCCTTGTTGAAAATGTTTGATACGTTTTCTTCACGAAAAAAGAGACGAGGGATTGAAGGATTTGTACATTTGTATGTATTGGCGGTCACCATTCATTCCAGTCTTGCAGTGATGAAAGAAGGGGGAAAGCTCGGGGAGAAATAACGATTCTTTTCGTCGATTGTAATAAGCCATACAAATCACTTGGCTCATTAAGTAACATGGAGTTTGGTGAAAGCAAGTTCTTCACAAGAATGAGAAACGATACGAGTGAGTCCATCACCACAAGATGGTCCTTATACTGACACTTTCTAATGTTCTATGGCAATCCTATCCGGCTCTTCCGAAGCATTGATAAATTTTTCAAACCTTTTTCTTGTCGCCAGAGAGGAGGAAGGGAAGAAAACTTTGTTGTACTCCGTATTTCATTATAATACAGGAAAAATCGAATTGAAGAAAAGATGATCTTTTCTCTGTGTCTTTCTCTCTGATCGAATATCATTGTTCAACTTGGAGGAACACAGGGTCATATAGCACAAACACACATAGCTCTACAGTCTCAGTGAACTCGTCGAAAATTGAGTGCGCCCGTGTTTGTGTCCATGTGTATGTATTAGTTTGATAAGAGTGGAAGGAGTAGAAGAAAAAAATATTTTCTTGTTGGTTTCAGCTTTAGCTCCCTGTTGTGCATTGGTATAACAAGGAAGGGAGAAAAAAATCCCGGAAGACGAGCTAATGCAATGTCCCGATTTCTCTCGCACTCTCACTGTATATATGAGTGTGTGTGTAGCCTTTTCGTATATTTTCTCTTCTTGCTTGACTGGATTATTTGACTAACTGTGTGTGAGTTAAGTTGAGGATAGGAAGAGAGAAACTCGACTGCCAGTGCACCATTATTGGCTCGACATGATGATAAGAGAAAAGAAAAGAAGATGAGAAAAAAGCTTCTTCTTCGTCTGTCTCGTCTGTTGTTGGTCGATGATGTGGATGCTTGATCAAGCTTTTCTCCCACTTTCTCTCTCTCTCTTCACTGTGCTTTTAAGCTTATTTACTTAACTTACTTACATTACATATATGTCCATTGGTGCACTCACACTGGGTCTTCTTTTAATATAAAGAATCATCATAGTTGATACAGTGTACTTTGCTTTGTGTGCTCTTGTGCGTTGTTTCCTGCTTTTGTGAAAAATCCATTCACTTGACTTAATAGTGCGCAGAGAGAGACGGACGGAGAGCAGCAAACAACTACAGCTATTTTCATTCATTGCTTTAGTCATGTTACAAATGTGTGGAGGCGCTTCTCTCTCTCTCGTTTTAGAGAAAGAATGTTGTTTTTGTATCCTCATCACAATCATCATCATCCTCTTCTGCTTTCGTCTTTTATAGATTTTTTTTCTTGGTTGAATCAGAGAGGAGGTTGAGGACGAGTGAGTATTAACTATGTACGTAAACATGTGCAGTGATGCGTCAGTCGATTAAAGCTGTATTTCCTATCATGCCTTACTTACTTTCCTTTTCAATTTATTTGTTGTCAAGAAAAGTTCATTAAAAGACTCATTCCATCTGAGATCCTCTCTTTCTCTGTTTTTCTTCTTTCCCCTCTAAAATCTAAATAGAAGCAAACGAGCGAGCACGCTTTCCCTTCGTCGTAGTCCACTGCGTTTGAGTAGTACGCGTAGAGGTTACTCCAGAGTGTTGGCTTTACATATCACAGGTCATTTTCAACGATCGTTGATTTTTGTACTGGTAGCAAAATATAAAGGAAAACCCCCAATGAAGGCTCATCCCTCATGTTTGCAAGTCGTAGATTGGCGAGAGAAAGTAAAAGACCAATGCTCACTTTTGTGGAGGGTCCATAGAGAGCAAAAATGTAAACATCATTTACTCCATCTCTCTCTCTTCTTCTCTTTTCTCCTTACCGCTTCGTCCTCTTCTAATGTTATTTATTCCGTAATGACCTCCTGACTCAGTTGAAACTTCGTGATTTGATATCCCACTTCACGGGACTAGCACGGAATGCCAGATTATAGTTTTGCTCAAGTCAAAGACTCTGGAGAGAGCTGGGGAGCACATCAAAGATACATTTTCAATTTTCCAGTATTTCTCTCTTTTTTCAAAGAAGGACAAGGAGAAAAGCAAGTTAGTCTTTTTCAGTTCGATTTATGCCTGATTTGGTTCATTTGTTAAATAAATGTTGCTTTAATGTAGACAAGGGGGAGAAATACGATTGTACATGTACCATGAAATCAGCTCAAAAGTGAGCAAGGCTAAAAGAAAGGGAAATTGCAGAGTGCATTACGCTGATGAAGGTTACATATATTACGTAGATTTTTTCAGAAGATTAGAGGAAAATTCACCACATAAACTTTGAGTCAGGTTAAACAGTTGAAGATGTGATGCGTGGGATACATTTCAGCACAAAGCTTTCTTTCAAGTGCTTTCGTCATTGGATACCTTTGTACATCGTCTTGAGCTCGCTGCTTTAGAGTGTTCAAAGATTGTCCTGTAGATGGGAATTGCAATACTTTGTCGAAAATATGTATTCAGCTGCTGAATCTTGGGTTATTTTTATTCTCTGTAAAATACATACGAGCATATGTACGTATACGCAATTATTCTTGAGAAAGGAATGCACAGTTCAAGAAAGTTCTCTTTTCTGCTCTCTGATTCCATTTCGGTTCAAACGAGGAATTTTCATCTTTTCGTGACTTTCTCTTTCTGTCTGAGTATATGAAATTGTAATAGACGTTTTTCTTGTCTGTATGTTTGTGTCTTTTCAAGTCAAGCATGCTTTACTACTGCTCACAACCCATGCATGTGAGTACAAAGATGCATATCTGAATTTTATTGACTATTTCTTGACGATTTCTCTCTTTGAAGTTTTGTCTTTCACTTTAATTTCTTCTTTTCACGCTCCACATTCTCCGCTTTCACATGCGAAAGGATCAAACGGAGATTTGAAAGTGTGTTGCCTTTCACCAGTCTCCCTCATTTATTTTGGAGACAGATGTCTCCGAAGACTTTGCAGCGGGAGAAATGTCGTGGGTGACACTCGTTCTAGATTCTTGTGCAGCAGTGATAATATATTTAAATTTACGTTGAGTTTCCTTCCGGTGCTAATGAACAGCATGATTGAATTCTTCCTTACGAAACGATATCCTTTCTCTTTTCCACATTCTCGAGAGGCGAACGAGTTTCCGTCTTTCGAGAAGCAAGCATTATTAGGACTGTTACAAAAATAAGCTTGGAGTTGATTCTAGCATAAGTATTTTTTCAGAAAACAAACTCGTCGTCTGTTACTCAAAGCAAGTTATTACATATTGCCTGATACGGGGCTGGACGCTAATAAAGGCATATTAAATGTCAGAATTACATGAATTCACGATTCTACTGTGGACATGAGCTGGGGGGTTTGATTAGGGTTTAGAATCATGTGGGGAGAGTGTTGTCGGTTGCACGTTTCTGAAATAGAAACAACATTTGATTCACTATTATTATTGCTTTCTTGTATTCACAGGGTCGTAACGGTAAAGGCTCAATCTTCGTCTGGGCATCAGGTAACGGAGGTCGAGACCACGATAATTGCAACTGCGACGGCTACACCAACTCGATTTGGACACTGTCAATTAGCAGCGCCACCGAAAATGGATTAGTTCCGTGGTACTCGGAAGCCTGTTCCTCAACCCTGGCCACAACGTACAGCTCTGGAGGAACTGGAGAAAAGCAGGTAAATCACCAAATCTAGACATGAGAAACAGAAATAACAGTAATATGGCATTCCGTTTGCGGAAGCTGTACAACTTGCATGCGTGTACATGAAATACTACATATATGCAATATGTGACTTGAGAGTAGTCTCATGGTCTATGCATGCCATGATAATATGGCTGTTAATTTTACAAGTTATTTATTATGGATGAGATGTGTTTCCTTTTTGTACTTGTGTGCACCATCATCATCATCATGCAAGGCATGAGTGCATGCATGCCATCCATCCAGAAGGGAGTGTGTGGTGTATAAGGTCGTTGGTAGTTTTGGTACTCCCCAAAAAAGTAATTTGGCTTGATTATACATAACTGCGAAACTCACATTACACGAATGAGAGAACCCGTGCCAAAGCCCAAGAAAGAAGGAATTAACGTTTTGCTGGATTTTTAGGAGGATTGGAATAATTATTACGTGATGTATTACTACCACTACTCCTCTGTATGCATTTAGGTATACGAGTCCCTTCCACGTGTACAGTTGTTGTAGGTTAACCCTCTCTCTCTCGTTTGAGTGCAAAGGCTGTTGGAGAAAGTGTATGTGTGGATAGAGTTTTACAGGATTGTCTAGCCGCAGTCTCAGCTGGGCGAAAAAGGACGAGAGAGTGATGTAAAATGCAAGAAGTAATTAAAGGCTTACATTTGGCATGTTATAGTATTGGCAAAGGAATTAGCATTTTACGTGCAAATGATTTTTATTAGCGAGTAGAGAGAGAGAGAAGACCAAAAAGAAAAAGAAGAATTGCTTCCAATACACGTTCGCACACTACTACAACTCTCTGGCTGATATAGCAAACTTTTTGTGTGTGATATCAAGCGCATTCCTGTGTACTCCAAATTAATGCGTTTACACATGCTTAAAACACGTAGTGACACTGGCAGTGTCAAAAAAGAAATCACTGTCAGATATATGTCTACAGCGTAGGCTACAAAACGCACCGGTTCTAGTACTTAACGGTGTCCAGAAAGTAGTGTGGGCTGAAATTTCAGTAATGTTCGTAACACAACACTGACATAGGAGAAAAGAGGGGGAAAGTAAACAAGTATTTGTGTTATTGGCTCCATACAAGGAATTAAATGAACAACAATAAATTCACCGTGTTTGTCTGTCCGTCTTATTATTGTAGTTATTTTTAAAACTACATACAATCAACAGCACATACCATACACTTTACGACACGAGAAACGCTGAATGTTTTTACACATAATCACTCGATGTCAGTTTTCATTGAATGCGATCGGTCAATGCCGTTTCTGTTTACATAAGGGCTGGCGACACTTTATACAAAGAGGAATTTACTCGTCATTTATAATACTCACTCATTGTGAAAGTTTTCTGGTGTACACGGTGTGTACTTGATATTGAGAAGAGAAAGTCAGGGGTGGTTTGAGAGAATGGGAAAGGAGTGCTTTGTGAAAACGCTTTAAATTTGATTTATGAACAAGTAACGTAGTCTTGAAAATGGTGTTTCGCCATTTCTCTATTCTTTGTTCGTGGTCAAGACGTTTTGAGCAGTTTAGTACACAAGTGCGCATAGTGGCTGCCGTTGTGTTTAGAGAGCATGTTTGCAAGTAACATAATAAGAGAGAGAGAGAAAGTGGTTTAAGTCAACTTTATTTACTTTTTCTCCCGCACAACAAAACAAAAATTGGCTGAGTGAAAGAGGCTGATCTGACCTCCTTTTCCCGTTGTTACTTTAATGTGTATACATGCACCCACACACATTCTTATTAGTACAACACATGTACTACTGACTGGAGGCTTCTCGCAGTGGAATTCTCTTCCGATGCGAGCTCCACAAAGGGAGCGAGAAATAGAGGAAAGGAAATGAAAATGTTCTCTTTTCCTATGAGAAAATATTGCAGTTGTGTGATTTATGACAATCATTGATATTATGTTGAGATTAAATTGTTGTTTAAAGTAGTGTTTTCTTTTCTTCTCCCTGAGTGAGCATAAAAGGGCTCAGTTGTCCAAATACATTTATTTATTATGCTTTTTTTCTTTGGGTGAGGAAGATGCTTTTGTTGCAAGAAAAGCACAAAAGTGCGGATACCATGCTAAAGCGTCAATTTAGAAATGTAAATAGCAAAGCAATAAAATTTAGATAAAACACTAAAAGAAAATGAAAAGGTGGATCCACATAACACACCATCCCTTTATTATCATCATCAGCAGACAAAGTGTGCGGGGGTTGTATTGTGTGAGTGTGTGCTTTGCTCTGCGAAAGTGGCAGTCTGTCGTGTTAAACGGTACGAATATAGTATCCGTGATGCGAACGCTGTGTTCGATTGTATTGTATATTACAGTATATACCTAAGAGTTGGCATTCGAACGAAATAATGGTTTGGTTGGAGTCTGAGCCAAAAAAATACAAAAAACGCTGTATACGAAAAAAAGTCAAACGGGCAACTCTTAAGGGCAATAATAACACTTACCGTATTTATTTATCTTGCTGAAAGCTCAAAAGAAGAGGAAAGCAAGAGTAGGAGAATTCTTTGTAAAAGATGGAGAAAGTAGAAGATTGTTGATGATATTTTAAGACTAACCAGGAGGCGTGTGCACCTCGTAGCTAAAATGGAAGACAAGCCGACAACACACTTTAAAAGGTGGAGGAATCCTTTGTGCGTCTCTATCTCTCTTGAGAACTTCTTGCTTTTAAACCCTGATCCTATTTAATCCGCGCAAAACAATAAGGAAGCGAAACAGCGAGAAAAGGTTTTCCCTTTGAAGGCTCACATTAAGTCTTGAGTGAAGTGAATAGGGGCTGAGAAATGCCAATTCCTTCTTGTCATTCCCCCGAATCCGACCTAAGCCTTGGCAGATGGACTAATAGATTTCGAGCTATTTATTGTTTTAATATCGATGCGTTAAACACGTCGGAACGCGTCATTTGTTTCTTGTCTTTGTAGCAGCAGTCGTTTTTCGACTTGCTTGAGCACGTGCCACCTCTTTGCTAATCGTGAATTATAACACATTCGACATGCTTATTTGTCTTTGTTGACTGTACATCACCGTTCCATGCTATGACTTGTTTATTCTTAAAAAAGTATGAATTTAGCTTGTACAATAAGGATTAACAGGGATATACAAAAAAAACGTTTCATTGCCAAGTTCAAGAATACTTTTTATGACGTTTAAAAATCCGTCTCTTTTTTCCAGATTGTAACGATAGATTTGCACCATTCGTGCACATCCTCGCATACCGGAACCTCCGCCTCCGCACCGTTGGCAGCAGGTATTTGTGCGTTGGCGTTACAAGCCAATACCAATCTCACTTGGAGGGACATGCAGCACATTGTTGTGCGAACGGCAAGACCGCAACATCTGATTGCAGGAGATTGGGCCACGAACGGGGTTGGAAGAAATGGTAAACTTTCTGTTTCTTCTTTTTTTTCTTGAGAGCGGTGCAATAACAGTTGTCGACGGGCAAGGATGATTCTTACAAATGGTATGTTTATACGTACACAGTGAGCCACTCTTTTGGATACGGCTTGATGGATGCTGGGGCGATGGTGAAGCTTGCCAAAAAGTGGAAAACGGTTCCACCGCAGCATAAATGCGAAATTAAGGCCCCATACATGGACAAGTAAGTTACAAAGGAAGGAGTAAAGCAATAATGTAATGCACAGTGTTTCAGTGAAGGTGACGCCATGTTACTTCTGCTTTTTAGGAATATTCCGTCGAAAAGCAAAGTTACGCTTGATCTCAAGGTGACTGATTGCCCCAATGTGAACTTTTTGGAGCATGTACAGGTAAGCACGACTTTCTAGTATTAAAAATATATGAAAGTCTCAGAACAGAGATTCGAAGGAGGACACACTGCTGTACTAGTAATACATAAATGAGCATTATGTGTCAATGTGTTTGTTTTATTACTCGTGTTTCAGGCAAAAGTTACACTGACATCAGGAAGACGGGGAGATCTCCAAATCTTTTTGGTGTCGCCGTCAGGAACTAGATCTCAACTGTTAGCTCATCGTCGTCACGATCTAAATCGTGCTGGTTTCACGGACTGGCCCTTTATGACTGTGCACACTTGGGGCGAGAGTCCAATCGGAAAGTGGACCCTGGAAATACACAATGAAGGACGATACACGGGTAAGACGAGCTTTCCCTTGTAACCCTACACATTCATTTACCCTCAACGACAGTAGTAGTAATCTTCATCCTTGTGACGGTTTCCATTTGCGTACGCACAATTGGACATATTTGCGAGAATTGGCAAAGTCAAAACGCGCAGCGGCAGGCATCATAAAACAGTGGAAGCAGATCGAGCTAACTTATCTTTGAAAGTCTCGCCATTTTATTCCACTACTGCTTATATGGAAAAAAGAGATCTATGTGTGTGTTTGAGTTGAAATTGGAAACATTTTAGGAACTCTTATATATTCATAACGCCTGCCTTTTTATCGTCGCAATCGTGATGATATTCGCGTCCTCAATATCCAGCGAAAAAATATATGAAACATAAAGTTGCATTACGAGAATCTCTTGTGATGGTGATTTAAATGGGCTGTCTGGTTTTTTCTCTCTTCCCTTTTCGCTGCTTTTATCTTCTGCTGCTCTGTATGGGGTGTTGGTGCTACTCTCTGTAAAACTGGCCACCACCGTGCGGGGGGAAATGGTTTAAAATCAATTTATTCCGGCTATTTTGGGTGCATGGGTGTTACGCGTTGTCCGCTCACAAATGCCTGGACAAATGTAGATACGAAGGGTAAGCTGAAAATAGCAATTTTGTTGCACAATTCTTTCCCTCTTTCTCGCAGCGGTCATTCTACAGAGGCGAAAGGAAATGTGATCTCTCTCTGACAAAAATATCTCTTGTGTCTGTGGAGGATGGCCAGCGACAAGAAATTGTGTTGATAATGGATGTATCCAAAGAATTGTGTATACTATAAGATGTACATATTTTTGCACACTCACCCACGGTTATGTATGTATGTACACTGTACGAATATATTTTTTGTGTTGGGTTGGCGAAAAAAGGGAGGACAGTGCTGAAGAGGTGGTCCCTTGTCTTGTACGGGACAGAAGTGGATGTAAATGCAAATTATAGTAGTGGCACCACCAGCACTTCCAATAAAGATGGAAAAGTGTCCTCAACCTCGACGTTCGTTTCCTCTTTCCAAGCGCCGGCACCAGGCTTCTCCAGTATCATCGTGTACACTGCACGAAACAGCTCAGCCACAAATAAATCTGGGCTGAGTGAAAACCAACAGCAGGACCACTTGGACGGCATCTCATCCTCCATCGGAAATAATGCGAAAGGGAGCACATCTCCGCTTTCGGACCTCGGAAGGAAGCCAGGTCGGCCGAGACTGAAAGGGAAATTTATTTTGAAGAAGCAGAAAGGGGCCACTTCAGCCACTCCAACGCTGAAGCCACATCCTGCGTCAGAAAGCCATGTTATTATCACTTCAGATGACGAAGAATTCCGCCAATTCCTCCAAGCCAAATTTGGGCTCGTCAAGCTCAGCTCGAGTTTGGCAGGAGGGGCCATCACCGCCAGTGGTGGTAGTAACAGTGACACAAAAGATCACTTGTCCCAACAACAACCCAACTGGACTGATGCTTCCTCCTTAGTAAGTGCTGCACACGCCTTAGTGCCCATTGTTCCGCTGGGCAAGGAGCCGAAAGATGCGGCCGTTTCATCCAGCGTGATAAGAGCTTCACAAGAAATGCTTTTGCCCACTTTCTCCACAACACCGTCGACTCCTCAACTTGTCGGCACTCATGATGAGAATAGTACGACCAGTGCCAATTCCCTAGCAGATCACGGTCAACAGGGAGCAACGTCTACGACGGAGAAGGGCAGTGGTAGTGATGTTCAGCCTGGTGAGACTTTCTCCAACGGAGAAAGCACTGATGTTGTTCATCACGACGGTGAGAAAGGGGCCAACGGTTTTGCTTCAGAGTCCACAGCCCAGTCCTCGTCCAATCAGTCTCATCCTGAGCAAGGTTCCATTCATTCCTCTGTCCTTATTGATGTGGACTTTATGTGTGTAGAAAGCAGAAATAACTCACAGTTCACCACTTTTGTTGTTTTCATTTGCACGCACAGGCTACAGCCTCTTTGGTTTTCTCTTTGAAGCAAGGATTTTTTTTGCACACAAACTTTCCGTTTTGTTTGGCTTCCGTGATTGTGCTCCTCCTTACAGTGTGGTAGACTCAAGCGTACTCACCCAAAATTATATGTGACATCATATAATTTTGTTTGCATTCTTTCAGTTGATTACTACTGCTTATAAAGCCGACCTCTTACATAATATAGCGTTGGCGTTTGAGTTGCATTGATTGTATTTCATACCAGATTATTCTGCTGTAATAACCAGGCTTGAAATTCTGCTAGTTTGTAGATGAGAACAGCTAAGTTGAACGAGCTATTGGCTGTCCTTGCATTTCATTAATCACTTCATGTGCACGCTGCAGACTGAGCACTTTTTAGTTTGATGAAGTTAATATAATATACTTTCAGTGATTGACTAGTTGTCGGTACAGACATATTGAGTAATTTTTAGTTATTGCACTCCTTTCGTTTGTTTGGTTGGCTACGCATGTAAAAATGGGTATTGACTGAGTGCTGTTTCCTTGTCGAATTTCAGGAAAGATGCAAACTTGGACCCTCATCCCACACGGCATCACGTCTAACCCAAACGACTTGGCCGACGGCAGCGGCACTGGAGGAACTGGAGGAGGAAACACAAAAGGCGCAGAACGGCAAAATAAGCCTTCGGACACGTCGCCCTCCGCTGTCGTCGAGTTTGATGGAAGTGACAACACGATCGTCCTCGAATCCTCGTCCTCCTCCCACGTCCACAACAATCCTCCATTGTCTGCCCATCCCGGGGTGGCAAAACCTGTGTCCATCGTAGGACGCCCTTCCGCACCATCCGGATCGGATGCCGCGTCCTCCGCGTCAGAGTGTGCCAAGATGTCCGCACAAGGACAGTGTCTAGGTTGGTGCCTTTTACTCCTTACACTGTTACTTCCGCTTCTCTCTTCTTCCCCCTTGAACTCCTCCAGCACTTCTTTCTCCATTCCCTTCATCTTCAGTATCATCACAGCAGTCATCCACGTCAGCATTCAGTTACCAATTTTTATGCTGGGGAGACTAGCTACGAGCTACAGCTCGAGTAGTCTGCGTAGGTCAGAATCTGTAGTAGACGTAGTTAATAATGATGATGATGATGATGCCGACGGTGGCATCAGCCTGAGCGACAGCAGCAGTCGCTGCAAGCTCCACTCACAACTTCTCACGTTGACCCCGGTGTCCATCCCAAACGCAGTAGATCAGCATGGTACCCATCATCACCACTCACCGCCACCACTAGCATCTACTACTACTACTAATAATAATTATTATTATGATAGCCACGAGGAAAGTGAGCGCTACGACGCTTCCTCTCGTAGTCGTCCTCCTGTACACTTTTGTAGCATTAGTAAATCCAGTAGTGACATTCAGCGTTGTGTAGGTAGTCGTAGAATTAGTAAGTGCAACTCATCACTGTCCTGTTCCTCTCCTACTACTCCGGTTTTATGTAATCATCATGAAATTCATCATTATCATCATCGACTAGGTCTTCATCACTTTGGACTTAAGGACACTTAAAGAACTGTATATTATGTGAATTTTAAGAAAAAATCTGTGAACAAGACTTCACACCACACTTAAATATTCGATATGTACGTGTAGCGTTTTGTAATGTTGTTTACCGTGAATAGTTCCTCTCAATCAAACGTTTTAAAAATAGTGCGTATATAAGCGCATAATATGTTGTAGACAGGCATTTGTGTTAAAAAATGTACGGATAAGTAGCGACATATTATATTTAGTGTAAGGATAGGTGGTTTGTTTTTTACATTTTCAACAATGCATTATATTATAATGTAATTATTGTGCCGAGTCAGGGCAATCTATTTGGAAGAGATATATACGGAAAAAGGCTGAGACAAAAGTAACTTTGTGATTCTCCTTTTCGCAGCTCTTATAAAATACACTTCTTGCCAATAACAGCAGATAATCAGGGAATGTATATTGGTGGTGTGCAGATGTTCGTAGGTGAGATTGATATGTTTGAGTTTTGGTTGAATTTGTTTGACGGGTGTCGGTAGGGACGTCTTTTACAGTTTTGTGTGAGTCAACTGAGTTTTTAGGCATTCTACAAGTTTGTGTAGATTCGTTTTTGCAGAAATACCTCAGGGTCAACAGATATGGCACTATACTTTATTTGACGTGCAGTAAAACTTACAAATATGCTGTGAATTTTTTTTAGTAGTTAGATCAATTTTTAAGTTGTGAAAGTTACATTTTAGTTTGGACAGAGTTTAAAAGTCAAGCATTCTAACTTGCAGCATTTTCTCTGTACACACGAACTTGTGTCTGTCAATTTTATATGCTATACACATATGGTTTATGATTATGGAAACCGTATAAAATGAGGTAGCATAAACAGGCAGAGAGAGGGTAGCTTGTCCCTCAAGCAAGCAATTGTCATTGACGTTCTGTTAATATTTTTAAACTACATTTTATATACCTCTGTACTTATACCAGTTTGTCGCTATAAAATACAATATGTCACTCTATATCTGATGAGAGGTTGGGTCCATCATCGCTGATGTAGAGGATATAAATACTAACACTACTTAAAAAATCAGTATATTATGATGATAACTTCATATATAAATGAACGAACAATCGGATCTGGTCATTTGATTACATAGATACATACGTAAGTAGGACATTTGACTAAAATATCAAATCAGACATAATGTGACAAACATAACTTTGTATTAATGTGTTACATACCTAGTTATATAATAGGTTTTAAAATTTTCTACAAGTTCCGCTAAGAACGATGACGATGCACATATCGAGTAGAATTGATGCGTGTTCATTGGGCCAGAACGCATCATCATGATTCATGATTATAGAATGGTGAAAGTTTTACGAAAGTCAGGTTGCCCCAAAAAACGCACTTTAACACACAACTCTCGGGCTGATATATGTACATTTGCATAAACAAGGGGCAGACCGAAAGTGAGGAAGAAGAATCGACTGGATAACGCTATTTTATAAAGATTAATCATTATTATGATTACGTAGATAAGTTTTCCATAATGTGAAAGATGGCGGCATGAGAAATATACTGCTAAAAATGTGATGCTGTTGAAAACTGTTGCACGCGTATTATGCTAAATTATAAAAGCTTGTCGTCATATTAAAGTGTATACTTTTTCAACTGCAACGGTTATTACGCAGTCGCTAATTGTTAGGAAAGTGGAAAGGAAAGACCCAGTTAGGTTTGACTCCACACTATTATTGCTGTGTCGTGTGGGAATTTGTGAGAAAGAAAGTTTGAAAAGACCTGTGAAGGAATAAAGAGAGAAGGGTTTGTACTGTGTGCTGTAATTTATGCATGTAAAAAGTGAATTCTGATGGAATCTGGAGACTATTTGACCGAAGATTCGGTTTAGAACAGCGAAGAGAGTTTGGCAGTTTTTTACAAATCAAGTACATTGGATATAAGAAGAGTTTTTTGACGTATGCTGCGCAGTGTGGAGAATGGGGCCTGAAAATGTTTCAATCTGCACACTGAGCATCACCGCTTTCATTTTGACTAAAATAAAACTGGCAATCTTGTACATAATTTGTCTGTGTAATAAGTGTAATAAATAGGAAGAAACTACTATAGATTTATTATCCATAATTTAGGCATCTTATATAAACTATGTGTCTATGATATATGTAATACGAATGTTGTATAAGGCAATCTGTTGGTTAGCATATTATACACGTGGTCTTGATATTATATATATATACTGCAAATACTTATTGGTAAATGGTCATCTCAGAGAAAAAAAAATACGGAAGAAAAAACCAAAAATGTTTGAAAAAAACTATACGAATAAAAAGTTTGCATCGTACGTGCAATATATAAAAACTTGTTGCAACAGCATTTCATACTTTCGCAAAGAAGCTTTTCATAATAATTAATTTCGTTAAATTTCTGTAATTCTGCTTATTATGTATTTATACTATATAACGTCACGGGAATGGTAGTGGTTTTTTAATGCATTTTTCTTTTTAAGCATAACATGTATTTTCATACATCCACACATGAGATTACATGATGGTTGTTGTGTTTGTCTAATTTGTGTTTTTGTGTTTTATCTGCAGTCCCTTTTTAATCGTTTTTGCCTTTTTGTTGTTTGATGTTTTTAAGTGACTTTGATCCTTCGTTTGTGTGTGTATGTGTTTTTTAAATGTTTGTTTGAGCAGTCTGTTGTTTTTGTATTGACCTCACTTAATATTCGCCAATACACGAAACGTGGCTTCTTAAAAAGCATCGAACGCAGAGAGCGATGATTTCTCAGGTGAAAGACGTACTTTTTGACCCAGACAACATGACGTGTGCGCCTGCCTTGTGTTTTGGTGATGGTTCCTCATGCCAAATGCTACACTCAATCTCAACACACTCTTCGCATATAGACTGGGGTGAGTGCTTATGGTTTACAAATTTACATTTTTTTACATTACCAATTACATAATAATGTCTTACGCATTCTAATTGTCAATTGTTGGAAGCGCAGTAGAGGAAGTAGATGTGTGTTTGTAAATGAATGTGTAACAACTGCATGGCTCTTATGTATATATAAGTTGGCTTTTGTAAGTAAATTCGCTTCGACTCACGTTCAGTTCGAGTCACCGTACTCTAGTTTTATGTTTGCCACTTAATTAATTTTGTAGCACAATTTTTACGAAGCTTTTAGCATTTGATTCCTATGCATGTACTAATCAACCTTTTCTAACTGCACTGTGTATAAAAGCACAATCAAAAACCGATGAGAGTTATGCCATACTCGTTTAATTCTTGAGTACTTTTTTAACATTTAAGTTTACACTTTTTGTAGTGTGTAAGTAGAAAAAGTACATAGCGTCTACTAGAGTGGTTTTCACAAAAAAATGCATGGAACCTGTGACATAAGGAATGTATGAAAAATGTACAAAAAAGAACTAAAAATTTGTGAATGAATGTGTGGTACTAATTTGCAGACTACTTGTTTTACTTTACCCCAATGTTTTAACTTGAATACTGTTTTCGGTGCTTTCTCCTCAGTTTTTTCATACCTTTTTTGTGCAAAATGTGATATAACAGCGCTAATTGAATTGTCTTTGTTTTTCAGAGTGTTTGCCAGGCTTCGCCCTGTTCCACACGTCCTGTGTGTCACAATGCCCGGAAACATTTTACGTGGAGAGCAGAGGTCATCCTAGCCTGGACTCGGCGGGTGACGCCACCGCAAATGCGGTTCACTACACGTGCCTCCCTTGCCACTACTCGTGTCAAACTTGTTCCGGCCCAAGTGACGATGACTGCGTGTCTTGTCACACGGATGCGAAACTGCATCGGGAAACCGACCCGAATGCCACCACTGATAAGGCTCACTGCTATCCCGTCGATTTAATGAATACTCTAGACAAGCACGATATTTGGCGTCGCGTTCTGCTCGCCATTGTTGGCTTCAGCATCGTTTTCATTGTGGGCATGTTTGCATTCTTGTGTTGTCGCAAAGGAAGAGATGGCCCATACAGGGCACCGAATGATAGCTCAGGTTCGCACTTCAAGCAGGGTTGGCTCATCAAAGGTGGCCAAGCTCGACCTTATAAACGGATCTCACCGGAGGAGGTTGACGAAGACGAGGAGGACGAGTATGAGTATGATAACTACGGCTACAAGACCGACAGGCACCGCAAATCCAATCCAACCAAGTTGGAGTTGATCAGCGAGGATGAGGAGGAGGACTTTGAGAGTGATGACTTTGAACAAGTAAAAAATAATAGCAGTATTCCAAGGCAGTCTGCCACGTATCAACTCAATCCTTCAAAAGTGCCATTAGTCTTACATTCATACGGTTCTGAAGAGGGTAATAAAAGTAGTAGTAGTAAAAGTAGTGATAATAAAAGTAGTGCTGTAGTTTTCACTAACCCTGAAGACCGTCATCAAAGTCAAGGTCCCTTAGTTTAAAAATGTAGTGTTGTAGGAAAGTTAAGAAAGGTTCATATTTGTATACGGCGAATCTGCCTCACGATATCTACTATGATATATATGCTACTAGTTAAGCTAATTATTATACGGAACGTGATTCAAAATGCATTGATAAGACTGCATCATGCCTTATACAATCATCCACAATCCACGTTTTTTTGCGTTTAGTGGTTTGCTCCATATTCATCTGAATGAGCATATAATTATTTAATTACAATCATTCCACATAGTTTATAATATAAATTAAGTTTGTCAACGTTTCAAATGCATTTTATTTCACACACCACTGTGCGAATTCGAATTCATACATGGGCACTCCACCTAAATAGCTTTTTTGTTGTTTTACTTTTCATTTTCCACGCGTTGAATACCCAGATCTATTGCTTAACGTTTCACTCTGTATTTTTACAACTTATCCTCTTCAGTATCAGCTCGTATCATTAAAGCGTGTAACGTAGTACTACAGTCACTAGTGTGTAATGATGCAGTGATCACAATCATCAATCCACATTCCAAGTGAAAGACTTGCAGTGAGTTATGTTAAATAAAAAACTTCATCTGCATCTACCATAAAATAGCTGGCGTTGGTGAGTCGCTGACATGCTGCGACAGCATAAAAATATCCTCGACATCATTTTACAGGTGCTGCTTGAAGTACTAATAATGCGTAGGTACCTCTATTACATACGTATACTTTCTTGCATTCATAAATGTGCGACGACCAACGTCGTTAGCATTCCGTCCGTACCGATTTTTAAACTATTGTGCATATAACCGGCAAATATTTAAAACACACTTTTATCGGAAGAATTATTAATGATCTACATATATAGTAAATGTACTGTTATAAAATTGTACTGTACCTTTGGATTATCATTACGCTAACATGTATACTGTTCAAATACGAATGAATAAAAGTTTATGTTTTATTGTTTCAATTTTCAAAAGTTCCTTTGTTTACAATTAATCCTCCTCCCCGAACTTTAAATAAAATGAGTGATGTGATTAAAAATAATTACACGTACACCAAATAGAATATCAGTCAAATCTGCGAATTAGTGTATCCTGCTCCTCCAAGTCCTTTATCACTTTCTTCCGCATGTAGAAAATTGGGCAGTCTCGACTACAAAAAACCAAGCAATCATTTTAAAAAACCTTACGTTTGCAACCAAAAGGAGAAGAAACTTTGCCACAGTCATTCAAAAATATTTTTATTCACCTTGTGCAAAGTATGTCTTCGTGGAGAGAACCCTGACATCTCTGACACTGGGACCACAGCCTGTTGAACTTCGTCTCAAGCTCAGATAGAGTTGATAACTCTTTCAGATAAAGCTCCGTCTGCTTCGGCATACAATGCTCACATAGTGCATTCTTCTCTTCTTTTAATACCGACCGACACCCAATGCACGTTGCTTTCTTCTTTGTGAACATTGCCAAAGCGCTAACCTTCGATGTCACGAGCACTTTGGACCTGGTATGGTCTCCACCTAAACACAAAGAAACATAATCATAGGAATTTTGAAAATAATCACACATTTTTCACCATGATATCTGCATCCTGAAAGCCTTCCGAGATGTGACACTGACTCCTTGTGTTGTTTCTGTTTTTAAAAAGGAGTTTGAAAGTTAGCTATAGCCTGTCAGTGTGAAATATGCTTAAATATCTGTAATTTGTTGTGACGTGACTACGTCAACCTCACCGCTTTTACTGATCCCAAGATCATTGTTTCGCAATGTATACTTTCCAGCAGGAAGCTCAATCCAGTTGCAGCCTACTACATCCCTATCAATCATGAATCTGGATTCAAAGTCCATATTCGATTCAAATGCCTGATATGCGCAGTTCCCCAAGCCCGCAACATACACTTCCGATTTCTCCAGTAGTCTCTTTGCAGGTGCGATCAACCTAGATAGAATTAAACGTATTACATCTATCGTATTGATTGTACTATGCTTCACTATTTTTACAAGGCTTTGTAACGTTTGTTAGTAATCTAATTACTTGGGCACGGCTACGGTGATTTTTGCAAACGGTACTTTCTGATCCCCATGATATCCATAAATGTTCATTTTATAAACAATCTCAATCATAAGAACAGGTTCTGTGATTTCCTGCTTATTGGACCGCATATCCTTCAGAACCGCTTCATTCAGACCCTTTTTCAAACCACCACAGTGAGCAGCCGTGAAATTCTGCGGTAAAGCAACATAAAAATACGGAGAGAATCCATGGACATGACAGCACACAGAATGTCCGTCCGCTGTAACTCCAAATAACCTGTAGCAAAAATAAATTTATACGTTAATGAACAGAAATCACAAATAAAAGTAAGGCCTTATACATAACTGAACTTCTGGACACCTACCTCATCACTGGAACGGGACCAATCTTCGCCCCCGGCATCCCTACGACAGGCTTCGAGTGAATGTAGTGGTCCACATCAATTTGCTGAAATGTCAGGCTGTTAGTCTTCGGCGAAAAGCTTTTGTTCACAGCCGGTCTCTCCCACTGCTCGTAAGTAATTGATTTTGCAGTATCATCTTCCTCCCCGACAAGACCAGTCATGTCATCATCCATCATTTCGTCTTCCATAAACGCCAACTCCATCTCCTCTGTTGCATCCATCATCTCGTCATCGTCGTCAGCGTTGAAATTCTGCCTTGGCTTCTTAGCAAAGCTTCCCCCTCCCCCAGAAAACGAATTGTTATTTCCCTTTCCTCCTCCACTGGCCTGTTTCCACGAACCTCTTCCTCCTCCACCTCCTCCTCTTCCGGAACCCCGTTTGTTCCACTGCGACATTGTCGATCAATCGTAGTAATTCCTGTCGAAAAATAAACAGCCAGTTAGATTCAACTTTTATGTCTGTGGTATTATTGGTATGTATGGGTAGATCTGCAGAAGATGTTGTGACATAATTATTGACCTAACCACAAAACCTTCTTACCTTATCAATTATGTGTTTAAAATAAGTTATTCATTTGTAACTCTGTGTAAAAATTTGGAGTGAGAACAGGTCACGGAGTATGTATACTAATCACTAATCACAATTTATCATGAGAACAAAAATGACATGAAAAATTGTGATTCCTGTAAGTTCACGTCAGAAGTGGATGAACGATGAAGAAGACAAGGAGACTGAGAGAAGTCTGAGATGAACGTAATGCGCCAAGAGAGCTGCCGCGTGAAAACATTGGCTCTATGCCTCTTTGTCCCCTGCCCTGTCACAACACGTGAAACTGGCTTCACTCACACGCTCATGTAACGTAAATACATGGATCCATGAAAAAATGCTATTTTTTGATAGTGACAAGAACTATAAGTAAGGTTCAGATGAAAACTTGTGAATTGAGGTGAGTTTTCCCTTTTTCTTATCACTTAGATTTCGTTAGACGCATGTGAAAGCTTAGCTGGGTAATATTTATCGCAAAATATCGGATGGGGTCAGAATTAGCGGTGGAATCTGGGAGGAGTTCGTCTGACCTCAGTTGTGCTTGATTCTGGGCTCCGAGGTTACCACTGGCATCACATCAAGTAATATGATTTTTTTCCACTCAAGGGTAATCTAAAAATAAGCGTCTGTGAATGCTAAATGAACGGAAAGTAATAAAATGCCCCAAGAGAAACTATTGAATTGCTCACTGAATTGCTCCGAATTCTGATGTCGATTTATTTTTTCAATTGCATAGCACTCTCGTTTGTCTGGTGAGCGAGAATAGGTAATAGGTAGTCAACTTTTAATTTTTCAAAAAATCTGAGACTCACAGTCTCTGAGGGGTAGTCACAGCAGAAGCCATTATATCGCTTCGAAAGCAATATGACGGGGGCTCATCATCAGTCAGAACCTGGTGAAGGACATGCTCACGCCGGTGGCCATACCCATGAGCATTCTCGACAAACTCAGCATTCCAAAGAACTAATTAATGCATTCAGACCAATCAAGTACTTTCTCACCATTATCGGACAAATGCCCTTTGTTATCAAGCCAAAAGTAAGATAATCTTCTTTCAAATCATAAACTTAACTTTTAACACATTCCCAGAATCCAAGATCCCGAATATTTACTTTCAAAAAATTTATTACGTAGACTATGTGTTGTCTGTTCTTGTAGAAAGATGGGACGTACTCGTTCAAATTTTACAAATGCAGCTCAACCGTTCTATTGTATTTCTGGATGTTCTTTATCTCCACCGGATTATACCTGGCAGTGACAGTAGGAATTCTGAGCTTTCTTTTGGACGCTGTGTTTTCGTATATTCGACCCACGAAAACTATCATGTAAAAAACGAGAGTTGTGTTCGTCACTGTTCAATTGATGACAAAACATACTCTCCAGTGATATCCCCAATTCGGTTTCTCTGATGTTTCAGTGTCAAGGATAAGGACAGTGGGATAACGGAAATGCAGCTCTGGGAAAGGTACATGATCCGACACGAGATGGTCTCAATGATTGTCGTCTGGTCTTGGTTGACGGTGGCATGCGCCGGAAGTTTGTACATTGTAACCAACTCGAAGTATTATGTGCACTACATGAACTACTTCAATCGTGTGGTGCAAATCATGGACATGGATATGACTCCTGGGGTCGGCGCATACTTGTTTTTCAATAATATCCTGTCTCTCGTGGTAGCAATTCTATTAACGCTAGGCTTCGTTTTCGGACTCCTTGTCGACTTCACTGCTGTGACGAACACGTCCATTGTCATCTCCAACTTCATCTTGAGACTATTCAATGTGGAAATTGAGGACTATCCAGATTATGAAATTTGGTTCCAGATCATGGGCTTTTTCATCATGATCTACGCACTCTTTGCTTCACGTGCCAACGTTATTCAGTTTCTGTTCTTCAGTCAGCTCCTCAAAAATGGGAGTAAGGTGTGGAATGAAAGGTTGCGAAAAGTTTTAACTCATGGTAAAATTTGCTCCAGTCTATCGTTCACAACTCGTTCATTTCACGAAATAACGAAGAATAGGCAACAACTATAAACTGAAATTTACAGAAACAACTACCGCAAAGGGGCCTGACGATCAGTTCAATCGACGACTTGAGCCTCGGTTGATATACAAGGACCATTTAATGATTGTTCAATTGTACCAAATGACTGAGAATGTATTCGGCACCATCTTATTTGCATACTACAGCCTCACTGTGAGTACTTATAGTGGATTCCGTGTCAAACCTTGATTTACCTACCTACCTACTTTGTAAAATTAAAAACCACTTTAAATGCACACCAAGATTATATCGGTCGTAATGGAGCTGTATCAACTAGCCGCACTTCAGGGCTTTGGCTCGGCAGACACAAATGCTGAGAGCTTCAGTGTGCAAGAAATTTCCGATCCTGCAGAAATCGAAAAAAGAGAAAAAGCAAAAATCTTTAGCATCAGAACGGGAAGAACAAATTTACTCGACATTACTCAGGAACATGAGATACTGGCAACAGCAGGTGTGGCACTGCTTCTTTTGGGCCAAAATGTCTTTTTCTGCTATAGAACCACAGTGGATGCGGCAAAAGCCTATGAATACGTAATATGTTTAGTTAATTCACCTTTGAAATGTCGTCTTTCAGGCTAGTTACTAAAAATAAATTTTAAGCTTAGGCAATGAAAGGATTTGATATTTTGCGAAGACACGGTCTGATGTACTGCCGAAATAAGACTGATAGAAACTTCGTAAGTTTTGTTATGGAGTGATTATTTGACCAGAGGTCTTAAAACTGACAAAAGCAATTGTCTGATATTCTAGGTCCTGAGTTTGTACTTTAGTTTTGCCAAAAATAATCCTTTGCAACTCACGGCCGGAGGGTATTTTGCAGTAAATAAAATTCTACTAGTTACAGTTCGTAAACATTAAAAACATAAAATGAATGACAATCATGAACATCGATGTATGTCGTCAAACCAAAAGTCCAACATAAATATTTAACTGTTTAGATGTCTTCTACTGTGGTCAATTGGGCCATATCAATTTATCAAACCAAAGTGGATCAGTGGAAGTGATGAAGCCAGTAAGTGAGCCTTTGGCGCTTGAGGGAAAATGTAGTTTTAAGAAAAGTGTGGTTTTACTCGTTTTTATAAACGCTAGAGTTTTAAGTATACTTCAATGTTTCAAGAAAAGTTTGTTAAATAAAATGACAGTAATTATATAAATCATAAAGTATTGAACCAACGCATTTGAGATACGTACAACTTTCGGTCCTGCTCATTTGTTTCTCCTCAGCTTATTAATGTTTCGGAGGTTTCTTCGCAAAAAAATTCACCGGTTTCATCTAGTGATGCTTAAGGGCCTCGTCGATTTCTGGTATAACCTCCTTCAACTTTTGCCATTGCTGCGCTGATAGACTAATACCTATATCCATAAAAAATAAAACGATTACTTATTACAACGCATGAACGCATCGGTCTGAATCCCAAATTCCAACACTGAAAATACTTGTCAGCTTCTCTCTAGCCCTGGAAGTTAACATAACAAAAGCTAACCTTTTTTCCCAGGTTTGAGATCTCCAGAGGATTTATCCTCATAATATTCTCGAATATCCACATAGACGCTCCCTCTGAATTCGTTTATCTTAACCACTCGTTTCTTGTCAAGTGTCCATGTGTCTTCCTCACCTTTAGACTTTTTGGTCTTCTCGCTGGACTTTGAGGAAGAGGAAGATGCTTCCGATTTCGACTTTTTTGGTGGATTTCTCTATGTGAAGCAAAAGCAAGACCGATGAGGATTAATAAACTGAGAGAATAATTTCCGACATGGCTTACAATATCGTGTCCAGTGAAATCTGACATTCTGAAATCTGATCGAAACCTTTAGCATTCTCGTGCAATGTCAATCGCAAATGACAATGACAGCATTCTTTACTGCAAAACATGAAAATATAACTACTTATAGAGCTGTTAATATGTTTCAACACATACATCACGCGGCCCGGAAGAGTCTGAATCGGAGGAAGAATCGTCAAGCTTCTTAGTTTTCGGCATCTTATCAAGTGACCGTCCAAAAGCTTATCCCACTGACGATGGACAAGGCGAGAGAAAGACCTGCTTGGATGTCTGGGGTGGATATCTTTGTAGCTGGCTTTAGTAATTTGAACCGAGCTCAACTGATACTACAGCGTTTTATCATAAAACTTTTATGTATGTATTTCCGGGGCGAATTTCCTTTCCCGTGCTTCCTGTAACAAAATGAAAGACACGTCTTTTAACATTCAGGTCGATTATGATTTATAAAATTAAACACAATGACTATTACATAAGTCACCTCACTTTCAATTTTCTTTTTCAAGACGGATTAAAAATCGCACTAACCAAACTTACGACTCGCCACACAAACGGCAAAATACACTTGGTTGTCAATGAAGGAACACTTAACCGGTTCTCGCTGGATTTGTAAGTGAACACTTCTCTTCTGGAACTCTTTTAAAATAGCTGGAAGTGGAAACCTTCCTCCTCTGACCGAGCACACATTCACTACAACCAAACCCGCTTTCTCGCTCCTTTCAAGATTCACAAAAGTCTCGTTTTCTGAGTGAAAGGAGCAGTACGTACTACGTGAATGGATGTAAAATGTAAATGCACAATTCTCGCACATTTTGGTGTACATCGCACTCACGTGTGCACATCTAAAAGTATTCCTCTACGTCTTTGTACTCATAAATCTTTGGCACCAAAATGGAAGATGATGCTTTTGTCGTCTCGTTTTTCTCGGTTCACTTTTCATGCCATGATACTATAACTTCTCCATCCAAATAGAACCTCCACAGCGTCCATATTACTCCATATCCTCACCTTCAAACAAACGGTTTGTAATATACAAATGCATATTAAACAAATACATATACAAAGCATGGAGTTACATCCCGGTTCAACCACCGCGTCACCGCGTACCGTTTCTTCAACCGTTTGTAAATCTCCCGAGTCGTTATCAGGAGTTCCAGCCCGTAGTGTCGAGATTACAATGACAAAGAAGTGAAGAAGGGAAACTTTTTAATCAGCTTTGAAAATTAATTTAAATTATCCTTTTAAAGCATGCCAGTCACCAATCGACTTGCAAGCAGACTGCAGTCCGTGTAAGTTCTCAGTTACGTACGAAAACCTAACTGAAAAGTATTTACTGCTAATTCCTGCCACATTCGCATCGCAAATTCGCATTCTAAATTGCAACGCAATAATTAAGCATCATTAGTGGGGAGCATTAATACGGTTCTGTCTGTCACTCAAACTCATCATAATATCGCACCAAGCATAATAGCAATAGCCGTAGCGTAAATACAATGTGCACTCCCGTTGCGTCGTGTGTGGTCTATTGACCGTACAAGCAATGTGTCACATTGCCCAATTGACACAACAACACTGTCTGCAATGTAAAAAAGTATGAAGTTCATACTATGAACATCTGCTTGTGTTGTGTGTGTAGTATTCAGAGAGGTATTGTGCGGACAACTGTTCTTGTGAAGATTGTATTTGTGTGGTGTGATCAAGTATTTACTTTGTATGTAATTTGGCAATTTGAAAGGCAAAAAAGCTTACTTCATTTCAGTCTTCTCTCATTCATTCTCATCGTCACACAAATTATTATTTCGTTGAAGTGTTATTTCCTCAGTTGGTGTTGTCTCGATTGAAACAAGGTAATTCGACGATATGAGTCGACACGTCAAACATAAATAATATAAATTTGCTTTTTGAAAATCAGTATCAATACAAGAACTCCAGTTATTTGGCTCTTACAATAATTGTTGATTGTATTTACCGAGTAGTTGGAGCCTCCAGCTTGGAGGTTAAAGTCAAATGAAGGGCAGTGGATGTAGCTAAGTGCATTAATTTTTATTTCTATATCTGTGGCGTTTTTATATGTACGGACAACTTTTAAAGGCAGTAACTCTGGTTTAATTGTTAGGTCTTTTTGCTCGTAATCGTAATGTAAAATCACCTTTTTGATGTTTAAAGGAGTAGGCGATAGGAAGTTTCACGGAGACATTAAATAATCAGTACAACGGCCACAGTAGTGAAAGGACTTTGTGAGTTCATGTCCTCAGTAGTCGTCACAGAAAGATGGGAGAGAATTTCCGTCAACAAGTTAATTTTCAATTTTTAAACGTGTGTTTCTAATGTCGTTTGGGTTTGTGCTGTTTGCAGGTGATTATAGCTTCTTGCCTGGGGTCCGTTGGTGAGTCTCGTATGTCGACCTAAACTAATCTAACCGGACCTGAATCAGGAAACCCTTGTGCAAAATTTACAGTCGTCGATTGCTGCTAATTGCACGTCTACCTCGCTGTCGCGGATTACATAAAGTCTGTCCTCTTAATAAGGAATTTCTTATATCAACCCCATTTAACTTGGTTGTGGACAAAAATGACACGTAAGTTTGTGGTTCTTGGCGTCATATTTACATTATGTAGTCGTATAGCGTATATTATGTATTGATTTTAAAACAGCTGCCTTCTTTTTCAATATACGGCTTACCTGTTCAAATACCGCTGGATTGATAGTTCATTGATATTGTGACAGCAGAAGTATGGTTTGTGTTTAAACTTCAGACAGTGCAGTGCGATGTACATGTAATAGCGGAATATCGCAAAATTTTTAAGTTATTTTAAACAAATCCTGATGAAAATTCTTTATACCACTTGAAGCTACTGTGTACTAGGACACTCATTGCTAATTCCTGGTATTGAAGTAATATAATTTCTAGAGTGGTATTGTTAAATTGTTGAAGTCTATCCCGCTTTTTGTGGAATTCGCCAAATCGAATCTGTAGTTGATGCCCAAGTAAAAATTAAAACTCGAGTAGATTAGATAATATATCAACATGGTTTACGGGGAATTTTTGATTAAGTATTGGAGCATAAATCAGTTTGCACTAATGAACTGGTAGGTTAGCTGTATGTACATAAATTAGATTGGTAGAGGTATTCATAACATTACATAAATATCAGGACTCTTCTATAAAGTCGTGTTTTCTCTTCCCTCCTAATACAGGTGGAAATCAACGTGAGTTGGCTCGTCAAAAAAATCAGAAAAAGCAGCAGGATTCATCGAAGAAAAAAGGATCCGATGACAAAGGAGCAAACGCTGGATTGACTCTTGAGCAACGCCGGCAAAGGTAGAACAACCACTGAGACAAACAAACAGTCAATTAAGAGTTCAATCTGAATCTGATGTTTCATTTCTTAAACATTTTCAGAGATGCTGATCGGTTACGGGAGAAACAGCAGCAAAAACAGGCGGGCGAAGCGGCTGACGCCAACAAAAAGGCATAAGCTGTGAAGAACTAGTTTACTGATACAGTACGAAGCGGACACAAATGTCCTATATCAACATCAAAATTGTTTTCCATGCTAAAACCAAAAACCACATATTAACTTTTGTTCATTACATTACTCATTTGCGAGATATGCGTATTGTAATTTATAGCATACCTTTCCAATTCTCCTTTTTCTAATTTGCCGAAATAATGAGCGAATAAGTTTTCATGTACTTTGTTTTCTACTCGCAGGAAGCTGTTTAATGGTAGTGGTGAACGTAGTCTTCAGCCTTCAGAGCATTGTTTTAACTCCAATTACTTTCCTCAGAAAAATATCTGCTAAGGGTAGATCCGCCATGTTGAGAGTATGGAAGGGTTTCAAATTTTTATACATGCATCGTTATTATAAATCCATGTATTCAAATGGCGTCAGTGCTTCTCGTTGACAAACGTTTAAGATTCGCTAGCGTAAATCGTATTTAAACAGTGCACAGGAATAGAGCCCAACCATCGGCGCAACATTTGGTGACCTAAATGTATTTTTTCTTTAAAATTTGAAGTACTTTTATTTATAATGCGGATCAGAGTTTCAAGTCTGCAATGTTCACATTAGATCATAAAAGGCACAAAGTGTTTAATGAACCACAGCCATGTAATCCTAAGTTGATCCTTTAACGTACTCTGTCTGGTGAGGTTTTGATAATTTGATGTTTTATAGTGGTTAATATTGACGGAGAATCATTTCAAAAGTATTACACAAACAAAATATCATTTCTGTACTAAAATTGTCGCAGCAATATTCGAGAACACGGAACGAAGACAGCAATCCAAATCACAATGGAATAACTATTATTATTGGTAACAAGGAATTCATGTTCAGCTACGGAGCTGTGCGGAGTTTCATCTCTCAACAGTTACCAGCAATAAACTGAAAAAGACTCTTTTACAATTGTGTGCTTTTTCGGTTCTAATTCCATTTTGCATGCACTTTGGCGCAGGAATACTCCCTTATTCCTCATGCTTTGCTGTTAGCAATTAATCTATGCGTTCATCATGATTCCTCACATATTAAGTGCATACATTTAAGGGAATTAGACCAACCCTAACCCTTCGTCATCCTTGATGTTCTGTGAGAGTATCTGAACGACATTTGAGATGCGTTTATCCCGATGCTTGGAAAGGCACGACAGACGGTTTTCGAAGTCTTCGTCGGGAAGCAGAGTTTTGTAATCGCTTTCCACGAGGTACATCAAAGCAGTGATTGACGAAAGAATAACATTCTCAGCGGTAGAGTAGGCGTGTTGCTTGAGTAGTGTCATTCCATTATTTCTCGACACTTCCTTTTCTGAAAATAGAGTGGAATATTTCGTACATATTAGAGAAATCCATGATTTTATCCAGTTCTTACAATTAATTCAGAAAGGAAAATATATTTAGGCTTACGGATTCGTTTATCAGCTACACAATTGCAAATTCCAGCAACTGCGAACTCTGTCAACAGCGAATTCCTATTGACAGCCAGCTCCGCAAGAAAGATGGACACGATTCCAAGCTCTTGGAAGAATTGATAATTGTAAGGATCATACGCAAAGTTGGCGAGATTGGCGAGAACCTGTTGTTTCGCATCCATTGAGTCCGTCCTCTGAAACTCGTCGACTAGCTGAGCAAGGTAGCGACGTCGTTCAAAACGATGCTCGAAGGAACCCTTCTGAACTTTCCCTGATAAGCCTTTCACCTTTTTCGGGGTTGGGCCCGCATTGTCCACGGCCGTTATTGTCCTACGCTTCATACTGAACCATCCCAACTGAATTGGAGACGGTAGGTTTAACACTGTTAAATGCAATTAAATTAAATAGAGCATCATGCATTTAAATTTGCTAGGTTTACGACTGAAATGTGGAGGTGTCTGTCTTTCACCTGACAGATGTGTTACAAAACTCAGGAAGATGTATCCAGCCCATCATCCAGAGAGCTTCTCCACACTTCAGCATCAAAACACGTCGAACTTGCGAAAGCAAACACGTAAGCCCCACGAACATAAACATAAACACTTTCTGCTGGCTGGAATTGTAAGAAAAATGCTAAATGCACGTTTTAGTGAGATTGATACAAATTTATGGAAAAACTTTGATAAATTTTACTGTGTGCATGTGCAGTGTTAATTATTGTGCGAGTGAAATGTTCAAATACAAATCGATAACTTGATTGATTGTAGCTTATAGTGCGATCGCTATTTGACGCTTTACGGGTAATTAGTGATTTAAGATTTATTTTTCGTCCTTTCAATGATGTAGTGCAACTAATTTGATTTTGGTACATATTTCTTAGAGTTTGTGAGCGATTTTAACTGGATTTTGATTTTTGGTGTCCAAAAGCGAAGAAGTTCGAAGAAAAGTGGGAACCATTCCGGAAATACAGAGAAGGCAGACCTGTGCCCCTGCGACCTTTCAGCTTCTGTCTGAGGCAGAGCTAAAACCAACCTTGAAACAATGTCGTGCAACTATGCCGAAGGACTGTCGCCGTATGAGAATAAAGGAAAACTAGGACTTCCAGAGGTAATAAATGAATTGCCGGATGCTACATTCCGGATTGCCGGATTGAGTTGAGAGTTATTCAATTAGAACATGAGCCCTGAGTTTGTGAAAAGAATTAGGCAAATTCAAGTGCATTATCCGTAGCGGATGGGAAGTTAAAAGTATTAAGTACGAATAATAAGCTGGAAATCGACTACTGTGTCAGTTTAGAAATACTACAGGACAATAGATAGTAACCTGCTAGATGTTGCCTTGTGATGTAATAATCTCTTATTTACAGATATTTGACGATCCGGCGACGGCAGATGCCAAGGTGGAAACGTTGGCTGGATGGCTGACCTCTGCAAAGCACGTAGTCGTTCACACAGGTATGTTCGACAATTCCATCGTAGTAATAGTAAATGCTAATTGTAATGTGGGTTCTCAAGATTGCAGGCAAGAAGTATGTGTAACAGACGATTTCTCAGTTGATTAAACTCATTATTACAGGGGCAGGAATATCTACGTCAGCTGGAATCCCTGATTTTCGTGGTCCTAATGGGGTGTGGACATTGGAAGAGAAAGGAGAGAAACCAAAGACAAACATTTCTTTTGATCTCGCAGCACCGACGTTTACCCATATGGCTTTAAGTGCTTTAATTAACTCAGGTTATTTAAAAATCTCCGTTTCTATTCGTATTCTTTCTCAATTTCTATATTCTCAAGATCAGTACTAACTGATGATCTCTTATCACTTTGCAGGACACATCAAATACATCGTTAGCCAAAATATTGACGGCCTCCATTCACGGTCCGGCCTTAAACGCTCCAATATATCTGAACTTCACGGCAATATGTTTGTGGCCCAATGCTCTTACTGCGACAGGTAAAATCAACCATTTGTACTACAATATGTATTTTAAATACCTTGAAAAAGATTATTTAAAAGATATTACGAACCACGAGAAACCAAAATATACAAACATGCCATGAGAATGAGGAAATACAAACCTAAATCCGATAAACGTTTTTCCTAAATTCTTTAAATGTCAGATACAATACTTTTATTCTATGATGCACAGGCAATTCATTCAAGGGAATTCAGTGCCTACAGTCGGACAAAAGGAAATGGGTTTGAACTGTCCATGGATGAAAGCAGGCGGTCGCCCATGTCGTGGAAAACTGCATGATAACATTCTGGATTGGGAGCACAACTTACCGGACCGTGACCTTGAAATGGCGGAGATGCACTCGAAGTAAGCCATTTGTATAGTTGCACCAGTTTTTAATCTCTAAGAATTGAAATGATGTAAGAATACTACAACTTATGCATTTTGATTAGGTTGTCAGATCTGTCAATCTGCTTGGGAACAACTTTGCAGATTGTCCCCGCAGGAAATCTTCCTCTGTGTGCCAAAAAGAATGGAGGAAAAGTCGTCATTGTTAACTTGCAACAGACCAAACACGTAATAAATATAATATATACAGCCCACTTCATTCAGCCTAGCTCATCATCCTGTTAAACTATATACTTACTCCTTTGCTATTTCTAAATCCAGCACAAAAAAGCTGATCTTGTAATCCATCTACAAGTTGACAAAGTTCTGCAGAAATTGACTGCCCTTTTGGGTTTGGTAGTACCTATGTACACACCGGATATAGACCCGACAAGGATTATCAAGAGATGCGAAGAGATGGGGTTGAAACCCAAGATCTCAGACTGGACAGTAACAGGTTAGTCACGAAAAATGTTATAAATTTTTTTATGGTTTAGGCAATTTTATTTGGAGTTGTTTGAATTTGATCTAACTTTAGCTGCTTCGATAAAGAAAGTCAAGGCAGCCCTTGCTGAACAGAAAGGCAGTCAGGTTAGTGACACTACCAGAAAAAAGAATCAGAGAAAACGCAGGCGACCCATCGATGATGGTGAAAGTTCCAGTGACACTGAAAGTGAAATTCCAAAACCTAAGTTTACAGTTAATGACACAGCGTATCATCCATCTTTCGACTGCGAAATAGAATATGGAGTACCGTTAAATCTAACCACAACAGCTTCCCGCAGCCACAAAGTAGTTTGCAAAGAGGAGGAGGTGGAGGATCCCTGTGGTACCGGTATATCCAATCCCCTCAATTCCTCCTCCGAATTTCCAACAACAAGTTGTAAATTGGAAGACCAGAACTAGTAAGACATTATTGCTGCCTCCTACACATACTCTAAGTCACCTCATCGTATTCATTGTCAGTTTGGGCAGCTATCAGGTCGAATTATGTGTTTCTTTCCTTTGCAAGCTAGTACATACATGAGTGTTGGTAGCTGACGGCAAAATTAAGTATTATTTCCAATACCCTCTTTAAGCGCATTGTACTCATATTTAATGTACTATGTAGTCCTTCTGTTTAAGCTTGTGTTTAAATTTAGTTGCCTTTTTATTGTGTGTGACTTGTGTTGTGTCACTGTTGATATTAATGACAAAAAACTGTGACAAACTATATACTATGTATGTGTAGTTATTTAGCTGGTGCGGAAACGAAAGCAGTGGTACAATATGAATGAATTCAACTGGTTTCAAATAGTTAAACTAATGACAAAATGACAATGCTCATTCTCAAAGCTGCATGGAATGCAAAAAGTCCTCAGGTTACCCTCGAACTTAGATGTAAGAAGGATTTGTAAAAATGGTGTCGGATTTCCGGGAATAACACTGTAAATACAAAATAAAGTGTTGGCCACTCATGAAATTTATTTCGAAGGGGTTTAGAACAAAGTCATCATAGTTGAATGACGCTTTTGTTCTTGACGATGATGAGAAGCAGGCAGATTAACAATTAAAGACGTATGTAGAGTTCGTTTAAATAGGACCTGAAGATTTGTTTGAGACTTCTCTTTACTTTGGCTAGATTTTGTTGTTGGATATAAATAAAAGACCTGCTCTATTACAAGAACTACCCGTGTGTTATCGCCTCTTGCCACCAGCTCTGCCTAAAACATAATAGTGTTAATACATAGAGTCACTACTTAACAACACCATTCACCGTTGCATAGGTTGAGTTTTGGGTGACCATAATTATTGCAAACTAATAAATGCAGCTCTCGGTTCCTCCATGCCTCTTGAATTGAATTTTTCTACGAGAGTAAAAGTTACTCATTCGGGCCCTCCACGCTGCAATGTACACGAAAACAATTTAAGCCGTGATTCCTCGCTGCTTCAAGATTAAATGTTTGATAATTTGAAATATTTTCTACGTACATTGATATAATCAATTTCCGCGGGATCTAGGGGACGTCGCCTGTATTTTGCTGGTAACTGCCAATCTTCAATAACTGGCAACGCAATGGTAGCGTTCGGCTTCATTTGACTAGGAGGTACACTCGCCCTTGCAGTTGGAGGCGCAGCATGTTGAGGCGTCGATGCCGGGGGTGGGGATGCCGCCATGGAGTGGCCTGCGGCTTCAGAGGAAAAGATTATTCATACAAACCCCAAACTGCTAAAGATAGGTGAGTTATACTTAAAGTTGGGTTAGTTCAGTACCTCCTCCATACCGAAATTTGATCATTCGAGTATGTGGCCTGACGGCCTGAAATTTATAAAACAAATTTTATTACAACATAGTAATCTTACTTAAACAGAATTACTTGAATTTTATTTAAAAGTAATTAACCACCATACCTTGACAGCCTGGAACACTGCCGCTGGTGACGGTTTCATGACCACGGATTTGAAGAAACTTTTAACCTTAGATGTAATTGATTGCGACATTTAAGATGATCATCTAAACATGCACTGCATGCTTTCATGCACTTTCGAGTGGAAGAGAAATGCTTTTAAAAATTTAAAGTACCCAAAAATCTAGGTTTCAAATAAAGCACTCCACCCGACCCGCTCAGCAACACCCAACGCTTTTACACTTCCAATTTTTTGCCCAGGCACTGTGTCAAGTTCTCTGTGACCGAGTTGTAAATATAATCACTTCTGGATTCCTCCAGAAATCTGGATTTAATTAAATTAAGTCCAGACGAGGATGAATCCCAGTGTGGTCGTAACGAGTTGTAAGCGGTGCAATAGTCAGGCGATGTAAATAGAAGCAGGTGACTGAACATGCGGAAGAATTGGTTGGTTGGTTGAGTCTGCGAAGCAAAAAAAAATGTTCACACATGAGACATGAGAGCAAATGCCGATACAAAGAGTTGTAACGTTATTAAGTGTTAAGGGACTCCTATGAATGCTCTCATGCAATTTTATATGTACTTGTATCAAAAAGCTGAGAAATTTTTGTTCTTTGATCATTTAGCACAAGATTTAATATAAAGCTAATGACGGACAATTCAGCTCAAGAGGAATCAAGTTATTGAAATCAGATAGAGTTCCGGTGTAATCCAATCATTTGACATGAAGACCCATAATCACTGGATATATATAATCAAATAATGCGACCTAAGGATTTACATTTTTGCCTATCGTCAAACATCTACGTGCAAACTCAATCTTTACATCCAGTCTAATAAATAATCGAGAAATACATAATATATGTATCATGTATTAAGAATGAAAAAACTAATTATTCTTGACCCTATCTGATTCGAGCGGGTACACAATGTGAATAGGTATTATTATTATATTGTATCATCCCCAATAAGAAATAACCTTTGATTGTAAATTTGCTGATTTGCTAAACGCACCCCCCGAGAGTTGCCTTGCTGTGTCAAAGGAGACCAAGACGATTGTTTATTTTACAAAAATGCGTATTTTTTGGTTTTCACGGATTATAAGTAAGAAAAAACATGTACATATGTAATGTACTAGTGTATTATTGAGCATTACGTAACTGTAGCCGTACAATCATGGTAGTCTTGGAAAGAAATTAATGAAAACTTTACTGTTATGCGAAGTGCCGGATAGGGATGACTGTGCTAATTACATAATAGATTCATTATATCAAGTTCAATATTATAACCATGTTATAACCTTCATTGTTCACCACCGCTTTAAACTCTCTTTCAAAGATGATTTTTCACGCTTCTGAATTTCTTCGCATCCCATTTTCAGCCATACATAGCTTTTTACATTTATTATTATAACTTTCATGGTAAACACTTTTTACACAAAAAATGCTCACTCTAGTCACTCCAGTGCTGTGATATATTTTTTTATCATTTTAATGCATTACATCCTTCTCTGTCTCCGTTTTCTATGAGAACTGTAAGGGCTGTTGTTGAAAAGTCGCTTCTTTTTTAAGAAACCCATCAAGCCAGATGGCTATGCTCTCCGTTTTATTTTAGTGATGTGTCCTTCTTTATTTCGTATCATTATTCGTTTGTCTTAATGAGAGAGTTCAGATGAAAGATGAAGACGGTCTGATTAAGACATCCATTGCTGCTACTGCGTTGTGCCGTCACAGGAGTGACGTTAAATCTGAATCAAGACAAGGAATCTCTTTTCTTCGTCCTCCAGAGAAGTTCATTAAAATTATATGCCGGATATTATGTGATGGAGCAAATGGTTTTTTTTGGTCCCACTTGTGTAGATATTTGTGCATTTTTATTATATGTAATACTCTTTGGGTTTGGTTTAAGGTTCTTGTCTCGTCTTAAATGAAGACACACAACAACATACTTGAATCAAAGTATACATGACTATAAAAGTAATGTGTTTTTTCTCGTGGGCAAACGGATTTATTCTCTCTCCTTTGACTCCGTGTGTTGTTCTGGTTCTAGAAACAAAGATAGGATCAAGTTGACTAGCAAGGTTGGTCCTCGTAAAACAGTGTTTTATGTTCAAGTGTGTCCCTTATTTTTTTCCTCGCATATCGTGAATGCTTTCTTGAAGAAAAAAAGTAGGCCCTTTGATCATAAATTTAGTCATGGACCACATCGTGGTAATCATGAATTTAAATAATTAAAACACACCAGAGCTCTTCCCAATAATAAGGAACTTTGAAAGGTTGAAAAAGGGTTGATGCAATGCAGAGGGAGTGCATTCGTCTGAGGAAGACGTTGAGTTCATATGTAACGAAAAGCTCTTGCGTTTCGTATGTTATATGCATGGGCGTACATAATTGAATGAACGGGATGTTTCCTAATTCACCATGAAGCTTCATTTCTCGTTTTGGTGATGATTTGCTTAGATCATTTTTAAGGTATATGTTGAAAGCATTCTCGCTGCCTCTCTGCGTAAGCAAAGTAGGTATACAAATTAGACATGGGTGATATGACAAGATCGAAAGCCGAGCCTCTAATAACATGCAAGTTGTTGGAAATCTGTGATCTCTGAAAAAATCCGACTTGCCCTTTAACAGCATGCCAATGAAGAGAGAGATGCATTAAATGTGAACACTTCGACTGGTCACTAATTTATTGCACCTGATGAAAACCAGGTGACAACGAGTGACAACAGGGAATCCAGGGAGTTTCAGAAAAACAACATCCAAAGAACTCAATCACTAACAGAGAGGGATAGGGTTTACAAATTAAAAACAAATCAGATTCCTTTGGTATTTCGGAGATTTACAATGAGCACAAATCAAGCGACCTGACACATTCAGTGTACAAGTTTTCCTGTGTAGCAGAGTATGGAAAGCAACAAAAGTACAAAAAATGCATGTTCCTCGACAATCAAGATGCCACGCCACTACAGAGCATACAGAATATGTTTAGATCTTGTTGAGAAGATGTGCTTACTAAAAATTTCTGGAGCATTTTCGTTTTCGAATTTGATCGCCATTGCATATACCAATTATGTAAATTGATTTAAGCTATTTCATACATTCGAACACGATTCTAAATAATATTTAAAATCTACACAGGTGTATTCACTTTAAATTCACTTGCAGCAAATACCAAAGTCGCTTCTATTACTTCACATTCATAGTCCTTTAATTTTATTTAAAGTTTTACTTTATGAGGTGTTTATGAAGCATTTGGCTTGTGAAGCACAAAATATTTATTGCTAAGAAGTTATAAAGTTAAAAAGTAAAACGCTTTTAGCATATCTCTTTTGTATTCAGAAAAACCCGAGCTTTGTGCGTCCCCCTGTGAGGCGCTTTATGTAAAAGCGTAGTAAAACTGTCATTGTTGATGAGCAAGCAGGTACCAGTACACATCATCACACACAATGCATATTATGTGAAGAAGGCAGTGTGTACGTGACTTTCACCCAAATCAGGTTCTTACTTCTTCATTGTTTCTGAACGATGAAAGGCTTGTCGCTGTGTGAAAGGAAAGTATTACTGCGATCCGATGAGGGCAATCTGAGTCATATACTAGATTCAGCGTCTGTGTGGTATGAATTGGGGTGTCGTCCATTCAGTGTCTCTCTTTTCAATTCCGAGTACATTTATAAAGGGGCATTAGTCGGAAAAAGCAATGTTGTTCTAGTTCCTTTGCTCTTTTAGAGTTACGTACGTGATGAAAGACTGGATATTTCACAGGCTAAATATAGGAGTAATTATGCTGCTGAACAAAGTTTAGGGAAAGAGAAGACTGGGAGCCCACATGTTGAAACCTCAAGACACTTACGTCTCTGAGATTACATCTTCCCATTTTTTGTCCATTCAGCTCGTAATAGGGCACTATGACCATTATGAATGACAAAAGTGAACGTGAGAGTTCTTGAGAAGCACACACAAGTCCAAGTTCCCATCGCCAACTCAGTTTGTGTGTTGTACTGGCACACAATAAGTGAAATGGATGAGCACTCTGAAGAAGGCCATTTTATAGGGATGTTCACTTGTGTTCAGCGTAAAAGCTTGTAAATTGATTCATTTCCTCCGAAAATACGACTCCGACGATGAGTCGTTTCAAGCTGGTGCCTGTTGCGCTTCCTGCTACGGATCCTCCTGCTTTGTCAACTTGAACATCTCGTTATCCCCACGACGCAGATGTTGCGGAGCACATTTCAACCGAAAGGAACAAATACGATGACATTTTATGAGTTGAAGAGTACTCGTTTACCTTTCAGCCGGGACGTTTCCACACTATGATTAATAAGGCGTATTGCGTATATCCACGCACAAGAACAAACAGAGGAGTACATGTGTTCATATTTGTTATGCGAAGAGAGAGCTCACCGGAAACACTCGTTTTGCTAATCTAATTAGTGAACGAACCCACACAACGTCATCATCTTCTGAGGAACCAATTTCTCCATCTCTGTCTCGTTCGCTCTCATCATTTATCAAGAGCCCAGTTTCGTCCTCATTAAAATGAGCACAACCCTTTGATGTCTCAATTTCGTCGGTAAATTGAACTCAAGTGAAAATAATTTTATTATTTGCCAGACAATACGTCAGATTTTCTCCACTCCGTTTTCCTTGCATGCACTCCATACACAGTAATGAGCCACATTTAGTTGAGAGAAATGTGTGCGAAACTGTGAACAATGAGAGAAAATGATGCTAACGCACAACTGCCTTATTAACACCAATAAATGGGTACGGGTAAGTAACAAAATATCTGTTAGCAATGTCAATGTCATAAAAAATTCATTTGCTAACAACACAATTTTTTGTAGTTTGTAGGCCCCATCTCCTCTTTTAGAAAAGTAGAGTTGCAACAATAAGCTCAAAAATACAAAGCAGAGAGGACTTTACTTCAACTTTTTTTTTGTGTGTGCTGCCTTTCTACAGCGTGAAAGGAGAGGCGAGCGTATAGTATTTGCAAATGAGTTGAAGAATTGAATGTACAATTTGTCATGTTGTGTGTGTAGCAAGCACCACTTTGAACAAGACATGATATGACATGACATAACGTTATTAACGTAACATGATATATCATTATCACCCATTATATCGCTACCATACGCTCTAATGTTCTTTTCAAAGAATGAACTGCTGCATTCTGTAATGGTCAGTCTTTTTATATTAAAAGAAATTCTCTCATCATGTCATCAAGTCACTCATCGTCACTCGCTCTCGCTAAGCGGATAAGGGCCATTGAGTTGAAGCCTTTATTCAAAGCACACACTCACAAAACACGTATTCACGTGATATCGCGTCGCAGCATATCATCGCGTCTTCAACTTACTTCTTAATGGAGGAACAAATTTGAGGATATTAAAATGGAAAATGAGAAGTAAATAGATACGGAAATAATGACAAGTGCCAAGTCATGCAAATTAATGGTTTTCCTTATTCTCATTACCAAGTGTAAGTACACGGTAAGACGTTTTCATCCTAGATATCAGAAACTTGTGTATTGCGCGGCGGTTTGTAATGTTAGTAATAATAAAAGTGATGAAAGCCGTAGAGAATCTTTGCCTCCTTAGCGTTTTTTCTATTCGACATATTTGCTAGAACTCACACTCACAACACTCATTGATCTGTGCATGAAAATTATTCACGCTTGTTATAATATCTTAAAATGTCGGAGCCGCTGATTGTCATTTAGACTCCCAATTTAGTTTTATGTTCAGCCATTGTTCGCTTTACCTTTGTAGTTTGTCCTCTTAAAAATAAGCATTGATCACAGATTAGATTCGAAAGTAGATTCAATGGCTGCAGCTACAATGTCTCAATGTCTCGCCTTAGTGTATAGCATGTTTCTTACCAATGGCATCATTTGGCTAATTGAAACACTAGCTTGCTGGTTTTGATAACGGTCAGTCGGTATTCCGTTCTCATGGATTTGTGTAACAGTATTTGCACCAAGTAGATAGAATTTACGTAGTTACAGTCATGTTATCTAAATAAGGTGGCCTCGATCCGAGTTTTGTGGGATGACGATGGGATGACATATTTGAAAACACATGTGCAAATTCTTCCCCAGCGGCAGAAGAATTTCCGGGATGTTCCGTCCAATGAAATTCATGAAGGTTATTGGATAACAGTAAATTCATCTAAGCTGGAGTGTAGAATCATTGCAATTCATAATTAAGTTATGCATATTAAAGTTGTATGGTTTAGGCTGGTTTTAAATGCGTATTTACAGAGTATTCATTAGTTACATAAGGGTCGCATTTAAAGTCTAATGAATTGCTATGCTGAATTCCCCCTTTCCCTTTAAAGGCAGAAATTCTAAATATATACGTATGTATTTATATTACTTTTAGATTGGTAAATACGTAACTGTAACATGAATACATCATGAAATTGTAGAAAATAAATTTACTAAATCTTGATTAACTTAATTATGCATTCCAATGATTCTACACTCCAGTTTAGATGAATTTACTGTTATCCAATAACCTTCGTGAATTTCATGGGACGGAACATCCCGGAATTTTTTCTGCCGCTGGGGAAGAATTTGCACATGTGTTTTCAACTATGTCATCCCATCGTCATCCCACAAAACTCGGATCGAGGGCACCTTATTTAGATAACATGACTGTAACTACGTAAATTCTATCTACTTGGGGGAAACGTATTCCAAAGATATGTCTACCAACTGTAACGGTATTTTGGAGGCTTTCGTGTTAGACTGATCTCTGGAAGGAACGGATGCGATAGAACTTATTTTTATCTTGGCTAGGTCAAGTTTTATGAATCACTACATCCAACGACTGTACAGCGCCTAAAAGGTTATCTACAATGGGCAGCTGTTGCACCAAAGAACTACCGAAGAACAGTGCGAACGTTGTACTCGGTGCTCAGTTTGGAGACGAAGGTAAAGGAAAACTGGTTGATATGCTCGCTTGCGAAGCTGATGTCGCCTGTAGATTCCAAGGAGGCAGCAACGCTGGACATACTGTTGTGGTAGACGTCACAACTTACGACTTCCATCTCCTTCCCTCCGCCGTCATTAACAGAAGATGTACTTCCGTCATGGGGAATGGAATGGTGATCCACCTGCCCAGTTTGTTTGCTGAAATCAGGAAGTGCGAGAGTAAGGGCTTACAGGGCATCATGACACGCCTCCTCATTTCGGACCGGGCTCACCTTGTCTTCGATTTCCACCAAGCAGTTGACGGCCTTCTAGAAACGGAGAAAGGGTCACATTCTCTTGGAACCACTAAGAGAGGGATAGGGCCGGCGTACGCCTCCAAATCAAGTCGCATTGGGGTTCGGGTTTCGGACTTGGTCGGGGACTTTGAAGAATTCACGAGAAAGTTTAATCAACTCGTGGCCAGCGAAAAGAAGATGTTCCCCCAGTTGGATGTGCGCGTGGAGGAAGAACTGAAGAGATATCGGGAATATGCCGATGAAATTCGGGATATTGTAACAGACACTTCTGCCTTCGTCAACCGTGAGATTAACCTGGGGAAGCATATTCTGATTGAAGGAGCTAACGCAACAATGCTCGACATTGATTTTGGCACTTATCCTTACGTCACTTCCTCAAATACGAGTATCGGTGGAGTGTGCACAGGTCTCGGGATACCCCCAACGAAGATTGACAAAGTGTATGGGGTTGTCAAGGCTTACATGACGAGGGTCGGGGATGGTCCGTTCCCCACAGAACTGTCCTTAAAAAACAAAGTAGGAGCTCATCTCCAGAGCGTGGGACACGAGGTGGGTGTCACCACCGGAAGGATTCGTCGCTGCGGATGGTTGGATTTGGTAGTTATTCATTATACCCACCGCATCAATGATTACTCGGCCATTGCTCTCACAAAGTTGGACGTCCTGGACGAGTTGGAAGAGCTCAAGATTTGCATAGGATACAAGTTAGACGGTCAACAGCTCTCAGGATATCCTGCGAACATCGATGACCTGAAGAATGTCGAAGTGGACTACTACGTATTGCCTGGTTGGAAAGTGTCTACTAAAGACATTCGTGAATGGGACAGACTGCCAAAAAACGCACAAAAATACGTCACGTTTATCGAGTCGCAGATCAAGGTTAAAATTCAATGGGTGGGAGTAGGGCCTGCAAGGGATGCGGTCATAGTTGTTCCGGACCATAAGATATAAGAAACGTTGTATTTTTTGTTAGAAAAATAACATATACTGTTTACCTGTGAATATGTACATATATTTTACTCGTGATGTAAAGTTTCAATTCAAAACTGTTTACTACACACACAACAGCACTTGAGTTTTTATGACTTGTTTCTCGCCCCTTTCGTCAGGTCACTCACTGAAGGAGTTCATTGTTGACTTTTGACTGTGTGTCTTACGCTTCTCTTATACCGTTTTCCCATCAAACTTCATCTGCACAATACCGCCGCACACAGAATCATCATCATCATTAGTTCTCCACCACACGTTGACATGTCTCCTCTGGCCTTTTTACGGCATTCCTCATTAGATCCACATTTTCATGCTGAGGTTGATTGGGTTCACACCCTCAACGTTTTTACAAAGAAAGAAAAGACGAGGAAAAAAAACTCAACAAACAAATAAAAAAAATGTTGAAGAAAAAGCCTAAAGAGAAACTCAATCAACACTGAACACAAGTCACTACACAGAGAGATGTGTCATTTATTGCTCGACCCTAACACACATTTTACATTTTGATTATCATTGCGGAAAAAACGAACAAGATGAAGAGATGGAAAACATAGCGTTTCAACG
>JAHZMW010004088.1:0-32484 GCA_027743745.1 Alloscopus bannaensis | reverse complement strand
CCAGCTTGAGAGAGAATATCGGCGGAAACACTTGAGAGTTCTTGCGATATATCGATGATGTGTGTGATGTAGGCTACACAAAAAGCTGCTGTATATCCTGTCATCCTGCTCCTGTCTGATGATGGCATCAGAGAGTTCTGTTCTGATCAAGTTGATGATGATGATTGCCTATCCATTTTGCAAATCGCATTCACAAGCACAAATCGACACGAAGAAAGGAGGGAGTTAGGGAAAAGTGGCAAAAAACTGCGACGCAAATAATGAGCAAGGGAAAAGGAGTCTCAGCGGGATTGCCTCAATTAGATGACTGCACACACAAAACAGCTCCACTGTTTTTCCTCACGACGACAACAGCCGCCAACGTGAATAAACAGAAACGGGAACGGTCGTCGACAGAAAAAGAGTGAGCATACATGATTTGGCCAATTTGAATGCAATGTTCGCGAATATTATTATGATTATTATGAGGTTTCTTGCAGACTCACAAGTTCCTCATGCCTCCGCCATTGCGTGATTCTGCACAATCCATATTTATTACTAACTCATTATTATTATTTGTTGCCTGTTTCTGCATTTCCGAAAACTGTCATTTTCAAGAGAGGAAACCGTTGTGCGACGACGAGCCTGTTATTAACGTTTCGACTTGGAAGAAACACGAACTCCGTCGTTCTCTGACCACCACTCTGAGGGCATCGTCTTTTTCCTAGCCATATGACCACTACGGAATTGGAAGTTTTTAAATATGACCAACTTTTTTCCATCTCTCTCTCTAGCCGTTAAAAAAGAGGGATGGAGAGAGGCATGCAATTTTGTAGTTGCACTAAAGGAAATCAGTCTTCCCTCAATGAATGTTACGTAGTTTACACGAACTGTTACTGATTTTCGGTTGAGATAAAAAAAATTAAGCCAACATTCTCTCTCTATGCACATACCTACAAGCAATCATGGGGAATTGAAGAGAGAGAAGAACAAGTTTTCGAGAATTCCCACAGCACCCAAACAAAACAACGTTCCGGTGAACGCTTCCTTGCTTTTAAAATGATTACAACCACGATTTCACAATTCCGGTTGATATATTCTACTCAGAATTTGCTCTTGTTTTTTTTCTTACTCGTGAAAAACACCACATTCCTATTATTACATCATTTTTCTTTCAGCTCTCTCCCTATAAATAGTAGAGGTTTTTCGTTAGAATGCCCCCTCCGTCTCTATTGCCTAGCGTGGATTTATTAGGCATGTGGAAAAAGTTCCGGTTTACGTTGGTAATTTGACGTACTCCTCTTTCTCTCAGTTAAATTAGTCTTGTAAGGAAATTAGCTGCAGTAATGAATTACTCGCATTGTGCATGCCAGGAGGTTAAAAAACTTTAGTTCATTTACCGAGACACATATGCGCTCCAAGAGGAAACATTCTGTCCAACATCACACACTGCACAAACCCAGCCACCTATTCTCAGGTGGTGCTGGTATTTTGAAGTGAGATACAAGGAGTGCTTTTTTCTTTACTTCGCAAGTGCAAATGTTTCACATATGAGTCACACGCAACATAAATGACTGCTTTTTTCTTTTCATATGGGTACATATGGTACCCAAAGGCAGCTAGACAAAGAAAGCGAGAGAGAGAGAGGGAGAGAGAAAGAAAAAAAAGAAAACGAACAAAGAAACTCATGTTTATGAGTCATTGACAAGCACTCTTCGTGGAACACTAAAATTGAAGTGCTTCATCCGGAATTATCAGTTTTGATAGGACGACATTTATCTCTGCCTAAGAGCTAGTTTGCAGCTTTCCACTTTTTTCTGCGCACATTTCTGCGGGGTCACAGAAATGATAATAATGCTGTTGCCATTATGTGGCTGCCTGCCGTTTCCTCATCAACGAATCTACAGGCACTCTCGCTCGTTTGTCGAATTGTTCGTTAAGATAGACGTCGAATGCTTGGTGAGCCATCATGATTACATTTCCTCTCCGAGTGTGTATCCCTCTTTCCCATTAATCCTAGGGGCGGAAGCCTTCTTTCGGAGATTGAACACAATATTCATCCTGCTAATCACAAAATTAAAAGAGCGGATGTCCAGCAAAATTCCTTGTACGTTCTCTCCCACATGGGAGCTCTGATTGAGACATACAAAGGCCACACACAGCAACATTTCCCAGCAACTTTTCCACTTGATTCCTTTGTATCTCTATTTCTTAGAGACGCGCTCGGCGGGAGATATTTGTCCTCCTTTGAAGAAGACATGTAATAAAATGGGAGGCTGATAAACTTTCCAGCAGAAAAGTAGGAGTGTCTCTTTCTAATCAGGCTGTGAGATGATGGTGCTTATGCAATCAGACTTTCTTTTACACAAAAAATGAGAAGGAAAAAAAAATCAACTTTTTTCTTCCTTGGTTCCAGTCTGATGTGTACTGATGCGTGCGAGGGAACTAGCACGATCATCCTCTTTTGTGTGCTGGTCTGATTACGACTCAATCGAGAATCGCCAATTTTGTCCTCCTCTCAGACCAAGCATAGCTTATAGACATGAATTTTAATAAGCAAAAAGACACAAACATGTTCTCTCTGTAAAAAAGTGAGCTTGTCTCCTAAGAAAATACCAGATGCAATTGTGTGTGCACTAATCAGCATTCAGTGTACCTTACATAAAGAGTTCAAAAAAAAGTGGGCATATGTAATAGCAATATTGAGATTATAAGAAGACCTGTGTGTGGACTCTGTTTTTTTTGCAACAACACGACGATAGTGATGATGACTACCAATTCCTCTAATTCACAAAGGCTGCTGTCCTTGAAAAATTTGTGAAGCGGAGTACAACGCACAGAGAGACCAAGCGAAGACTATTTTGAATGTGTGTGTGCTTCATCAAGTATAAAAAATGTGCTTGTTGCTATTTACCTCCAAGTTACCTTACAAGTAGACCGTGACAACACAAAAAGCACATTTTTTACCCACTCTTTGTTCCCTTTGTAAAAGATCGGTGAAGAGAATTCACGCGTGTACGCGTTCGAGATATATGTGCATAACACTGTTACATAGTTTCATTCTTATGAGCAAAGTAAAAACAAGTCTCAAGTCAGTCGGCATCAGCACGCTGATATTATGATGATGTGTTGTGAGGCGCTTTTAAATGAATATCTCCTCCTCAAATTCACAATAGTTGTAATATAAGTGTGGAAAGCACTTTGAGAGGGATCATTAGTGGAAACCTATTTTTTTCTGGCGTCTACCTGATGAAGTACTGTCGTAATATATAATACGTAAATTACACATTAAGAATCACAAGGCTACAGTGTGACAGCTCTTTGTTCTCTGGAGATCCATCGTTTGTCGTCCCCTTGTGCTGAGAGGCTTGTAGCCAGGCTTTGTGTCAAATGAGCAGCAAAAATATTTGTCCAAAAATGGAATCTCACAGAAAAGTGAGAAGAGGGCGGCTCAATGTTTACGTTGCCTCTTTGCCCGCTTCGTTGCGTTAAAAACTTTTTTTTTTTAAAGTTTGTCAATAAACCAGCACAGGATGAAGGGCTTAATATCCTCTCTTTCCAATCACAACTGTAATAGTAATCACAACTATTTTTACATGTTTTTGCGTCATTCGCGTATCGAAACCGTTGAAAGGTTGAAGACAAACATTTTTTCTCCGTTGTACACAATTTCGTAAAATGTATGCACTGAGGAGTACTGTTGATCAAGTTCAAATTCATTGCCACACAACTCAATGCGACATGGAATCATGAATCATAAAAAATAGTTATTTTTTCTGCGAGAGTACTATATTACATCCTGTTGCCAAGACAGTGAATAAAGGATGGTATAGTAGATACAAAAAAGATTAGGTATCACACGACACACTCCTTCAAAAGTTTCCACATCACTAATTTAGTGCTTGTACTTATGCTGTCTTGTGTAGTCAAAAAATTTGTAGTTTTTCTAGATAAACTTGTACAACTGCATTGGTGTGGTACACGCAAGTGTACGTGCTGCAATGGTGCAATCCTCAATCTCGATGTGTACACCATTTTTTTTCAAAGAGAATCCAAACGGAGATGGAGTTTCCTCCGCGTTTCCTCCAACAGAGTGTGTGGGGTTTGCGCGCAAAACTATTTTCAGTTACGAGTTGCGCTCGTGCCAACAGCTCAGGTTTTTGTGTCTCTTTGTAAATTCATCTCTCTCTCTCTATGCATCCGAATGTTGAGACACATTCGGTAATAGATGAAGTGTAAAAGACACTTAAATCCGTGTGTCGTTCACAGTTTCTCAATGAACATCATGTTCACTGTGAATTGCTTTTGGAGGAAGTTGGGAGAGAGGTGAAGTGGGGATGAAAAAATACGGAAAAGAAGTGTCCGTGAGAACGACAGAAATATTATTGGTAAGACTCGCACTTGTACATTATCACACACTCAGATCACATTGCTCCCGCTTTAGTGTCCTCGAAGCAGATTGGTGTACTGATTCGTATTTGCCAATTGTACATGTATCACCACATGGTTGTTTAAAACCTCAATGGAATGCTTTCCCTCATGAGTTCTCCCCGCTCACTGTTGTCAAGCATAATTCCATATGCTATCCTTATATAATATGAATACATTCCATCACCCATCACGGCGCAAAAAGAACGTGTTTGTTTCTCTCGCTATTTCTCCCTCTGAGAATGTTTTTGAAACAAGAGCACATGACGCTGACATGACGATTATGCTGAAATGTCTATTACAAGTAGGAGAAGTGAGTTCTCTGGAAAGATATGCGAGTGAAATCTAGTTTCCTGCTTTGCTCTCTCTAACGCACACAGAGCTTCACATGTCCTATCATATCCACATCGTACATTTTCCATGACATTTAATGTGAAACACATTTGCGTGTGTTGCTTTCTTTTCTTTTTTGCAGCTCTGACTCGCTCTTTATGACTCTCGCTAAAATGGTGGGGAAGATGGTGTACTTTTTACGGATAATTCCGTCAATAAGTATTACACACATGGAGAGAAAAGAAAGAGTTTTTCGTCAATGGAATCAGAGTGGAGTGTTGTGCTCAAGATATGGAGACATGTTGCTGCCGCTCTTCAGCTCTTGGTCTTGGAATGATCAAGGTTGCTTCTTCAAAGACTTTCCTTGCCTCCAACACACACTCCAAGTAAACCACCACCGTCAAGCCTTCAGAGAGTGAGAGACAGTATGAGGAACTATATGTGCACACTCTCCAAATACACGAGTATTTACCTGCCAGTTAATCTTTTGAAGAAATTCCTCCACCAAAAATAACTCAGTTCAGTACCTACACAAATTATGAATGTCACGTCAAACCTCAATCGGCGTCGTCGTCGCCCGTTTGTCTTCATAAATAAGGAAAAGGTAATTCACATGCCACACTCGTGAATTTCCCGATTCCAAAATTATTCCAACCTCTTCCCCACCAAACTTCATGAGAAGGCGTCTCTGAGTACGCGCTACTCTAGCGAATGCAGGAATTTATGTTGTGCATAAATCTTGAAAAAATTAAAAACAAAATTTCTTCATTCCACCAACCTTCTCCGTCAAAGTGGAATTTTCTTTTGCAGATCTCTCCTTCCATGTAAAAATAGCTTTGTTGACACACACAGTAACATAACATGCTTCCACTACACATTTCGAAATGTGCGAGATTGTCGCGTGTGTCTATGCTGCCACTTGGAGGATAAGTCGTATCCTTCCTGGCACAAATAGTTTTAAATGTCACGTTCGAACCTAAGAGCTTCCGTGCTGCGCCTCTGTACACGTCTATAATAGCAAACTGTTAGGAGCATATAACAGCGTGTACGTATGCAATGGCACGTCAAAAGGAATTAGGCGTGCTTTTTTATAGTTGCGTACAAGGTATTTTTTTGCAACGAGGACAGAAGGATGCATATGGCTAGAGAAACATAATATATCCACGTGCATGGCCAATTCAGTGCGACAATGAAGCCCCGAAAATTACAGGCTCTCTGACACTTTTTTTTGTTGGAGGCGAACTACTAGAAGCGGAAGCTTGCTTGAGTTTGCTCATATAATAAAATGGATGCGCCATACAGAAACAACGAGAGACAACCATTTTATGCCTGTAAAAAGTCTATCATTGTTCCCACGACGCGAGAAAAGGGCAACGCACTTTTTTAACCCTCCTCTTCTCCATGTGTCATCAAACCATAACCAGGGTAATGGCAGAAGACCATTACCGCGTCTTTTCTTCAGCTATGCCACCCTCCTAAACACAAGTGAAAGGGGAGACACGCGGACACATTTTAGTTTTCACAGTCTTAATTACTAATTTATATGTTCATTACTCCCGCTATCGATTAAGGGCCTCACTACGGCATGCGTCGAGTATCACAATGTGATAGAATATAAGGTTGAAGATTGGAAGACATTCAAATGACTATTTGCTTTTAATGCATAACAATAAAGCGAAACTAAATGTTGTTTTTTACTCTGTCTGTCGTAAACCCAATTCTCTCGGCGGTTGGACAAGAGAAATTTATTTCTGATTAGCAAAGAAATGTCAGCCATGTATCATTCCTTGGTTGCGGATATGTACATAATGTAGATGTTTTCCAGAGAGTTTATTGCCTTCGTCTGGTGAAAAAGGGAGACAAAGGGTTTTCAAAAGAGAGGCTGAACTGGAGTCAACTTTAATGAAACACGTCCCAACAAGCACACCCGAAAGTGCCATGTAGTCTATTTGACAAGCGGTGAAAGGCTTTACTCCAAAGTTTTTGTAAACAATCAGTTGTCACCGAGTTATCAGTTGCAGCGGAGCAAATAAAAGTAAGTCAGAAAAAGAGTGATGGACGTGCTCATGCAAAGAAAGCGAGAAAGTGGAAAGCGAAAGGGGGAAAAACTATTAACTCTTACAAACTACTCAATATTTACTCTTGTCCGTTTATTATTTTCACGACTACACCACACAACGACCATACGCCACTAAGCCTTTTTAGGTACAGTTTTAGGCAAAGAGAAAGTGAGAGAGAGTGGATATGTCTGTAAAAACAAGAGAATACGATTTCCAGCTATGAACCTCATGGGAAATTACTTAGAATTGTAAAGAAACAGTCGAGACAACGGAGCGTAAAGAGAGAGCGTATATTGCTCGATTGAGTGAAAGTAGTTGCAAAGGAAGTAATGGCTCACTAGTAAATACGCTGGTAATGGGAGAGAGACGAAAAATGGGGCATTCAATAGCTATTGCAATTTTCTTCTCTCCGGTTGCCACGCTCTTTCTCTCCTTCCTCTCACTGTGTGTGCAGAGAAAAGTCAAAGTTAAATTGATTTTCCTCTCTATTCGTGTGTCGCAGTCACTAAATTCTCGACTCATACAGTGTTCTCTCTGTCTAATGTCCATCCATTTTTTTCTCCTTTCTAAGGAAGAAAGCTCAAGACAGTCTGGTTACTTGTGGAGAGTTTTTTAAAAGAACGACATCAGGTCACAAGTAAATTTCGTACAATGGATTTCAATTAGCATCTCGTAAAAACATTTTGAGGAGTAAGTTTCCTCGAAGAGAAACAAAATACAAATGAAGTCAGTAATCACTTTTCGAATTACGGATGGATAGACGCGTAATATGCGTATACACGAAGATACCCAAAAGAGCCTCCGTCTATAATCGACAGGGAAAGGAGAGTAGATCGAATTTTAGCGAAGAGTCTGAGAAAAACGAGAGACAAATTGACTTTGAGACGGGGTAATGCATAAAGAGAGTGAGTGAATGAGAGAGGAGAGTGCTCTGTCGATCGACTCTACAAGAAAATTGTTTAGCCGATCCATTGAAGCTATACTGCTACCTGACTGGGTCTCATGTACATGTTTTTATCTTTCTTACTTTTAGCGTTCCTTTTGGTTTTCCGCTTTTTTCCGTCGAGGGCAAGAAGGCCATTAACTTATCGATCCATTCCTCGAAAAGGGAAAAAACACATTTTTATATGCATTCTGAGTGACTTGATGTCTTTTTGTGTACGCCAGATATAATGTAGAGACCGAACTGCATATTACGCCGCGCGGCATGTTTATGTCCATGTAGCCAACGGCAGTGTTTACGTGATGTGACGCTGGAGGCAAACCAGAAAGGGGAAAGTGTGTGCATGTGGACAATATATAACGACGTACAAACATTACTTCGTTGGATGAATACTCTGACTTATTACTTCCAGACGCAAAAACACAAGGCGGAGAGAAAGAGAGTGTGTCAGCTAAAAAATGGATTGTGTGATCACAATGTCGAATTGAGTTCTGCACTACGCAGTTTTCTCTTGTCGTGTTGCAAAACACGGATTTTTGTGGATGATGTACGCAGAAATTGCAGACAAAGTGACTTTTTTTTTGTTTTTCAGTACTGCTGAGAAAACTAATTTGAGAGAGAGAGAGAGATTAGTAACTTGAGATGAGTCGCGAGTCATTGTATCACATTAAATGAATCACATTGAGCAATGATTCTGGTTTTGATATTTTCCAATCTGGTTTGAGCTCTTCTGCCATTCTGACAATAGCTTTTGATCAGTTAGTGAGAATTTTTATTTTCTATCCAAATGCGTATTCATACGGCCAAGGTTTCCTTATTTACGACCAACAAGGTATTTCTGAAAAGAATGCACTTTTTTGTCAGAACAACATTGACTCGAATGTAATAATGGTAGAATATATGTCCAGTCACGCTCGTGAGCTCACCAAATGGAGGTAGCCACCTGATGCCACAACTTGTCAGGGGAGATTCAAAAATTCTGCAGATGATAATATAAATCATGCATCGCAAGTAAAAAAAAGTGGATATGGCAATTACTAATTTCGTGATTTGCACTCCTTCATAATTTGCCATGGTTTCCTCACTCGTGAGACACAAACTTGTACTCCTACACCTTCTTCAACACTGTTCGACTCGCCCTACAGTGAACAACTGAATAGCGAAAAGAAAGGATTCCTTTTTGATGGTGAATCCATCTCTTCAAAAAATTGAAGTCAAATCAGCCACACATAAATTTCCCTTTATGTTCCTGGAGATTAGGGTGACGGCAGCGGCGACGACGCTGTGCGTTCTGCGTGTGCAATAATTTATGCGTCACCATTAGATCCTAAGAAAATGAAAGTGTTTCCCCTGGGGAGATTTAGGGAGATTCGGAGGAAAATGGGCGACACTCTCTGCCCAGAAAATGATGTATAGTTTGGAGCCAATAAAATGGGAGGCATACATCTCTCGACAAAACTTTGCGTTACACACCCAGCGCCGAGGTGCACATATGGATGTGGTGTGTGGAAAAACAAAAGGAAATGAAAATCCTAGTTCCAAGAAATCCAACGGGTTCTCTATGTACCTCATCAGAATGAGAGTTTTCGTTCTAAATGTGTTGCTCCGCCGCTGCGCTACAGGACGTACGACAAAAATAATACTCTGCTCTCTTTCCATTTCACTTTACTGTTTCATCGATACACAAAATACGAGGGACTTTCACAAAAGTGAAAGGACACAAACACACATGAGATTACCTTATTGTCCGGCAGTGTGGTGGTGTCCGGCTCTCATCTGATAAAAAATGAGCTCAAATGAGTAACTCGATATATGCAACACTAATTCGACAACAGGAGAAAACAACATAATATAGTCGTCACTGCTATGTGTGCTATATACCCAAATGCAGCTCACAATTTGTCCAGGAATTGGAGTCGACCATGTATTTAGACCTGTCGTTCTTTTCACTCCAAACATGCCAATCGTAATTTTATACCTACGAAAGTCCTCTCACCGCGCGTGTCCGAAATCGATATTACCGTTGGAATGGAAGAGAGAGAGAAAAAAAAACAAAATACATTGTTCGCAAACATGACGACCACACACGTATGTACATCCAAACCGATCACAAAGAAAGAGAATAAATGTTCAGAGAATAAATATTTGAGGCAATTTCGGAGGAAGTGGAGAAGTTCTCATTTCTTACCGTGAAACTCAATAGTGACATGCTCTCTCTTCGTGACATATGATGACACAATACACGGCTCGCTGTGGTATGTTTCCGAGGCACATGCAGTACTGCGTACACCAAGATAAACCATATTGCACATCTCACTTGCTGTTGTAGCGTGTGAGTGGATCCTCGCAAAGACTGTTTTCAAAGAAAATCCTGTAATATCCTCTCCGAGGGTAATGCCAACTCGCTGTTGTTACGCGTGTTGCATGGCGCAACTACATTTTCCGAGATGTGTCCGCATAACAACAGAATCTGGCAGGCGTCCCATCACATCAACAATCATGAAGAAAAGGTTAGCAAACCTCGCTGTTTCTCATGTAACTTAATAAAGGAGAGATGGAATGAAAGTGTCTTCACACCACCTGATATACACAGTTCGCACAAACGAGTATCTCATGCAACCAGTGTAGGGAAACATGGCGTTGTCTTTCAAAAAACACGAAGAAGGATGATATTGAGTAAGGATGAGTGAGGATATAATTGTTGTCACACAATTTCCGCAATGCTTTCTAACGAAAGAGAAATCTTTTGGCGGGGAAGCGCATACTTTACGTATTAGCATCTCACCAACATTCTTCAGCTCCCTCAGCGTACCCATAAATATGCGCGACAATTCCCCCCATTTTTATTCAATTTCAAAGAATAGTAAGAGTAGTGCCACAGCACTTCAGTGACTCACTCCTCCAAACGACAAAAAGAGTTTTAGAGTGTGGAAAGCGAATGTGGTTTCTCTATTTCAGAGAGCACACAAGGAAACCTTTGGAGAGATCATGTTTTTTTTCGAGTGTAAGTGAATAATACGCGTATTTTTTCTCGGTTTCAGCTTGTTTTCTCGCAAACTCCTCTCCCTAACAACTCCACTTTGTGCTTTTACTTTGTGCTAAGGTATGTTCAAGCATATTGTACAGAGCCAAAAGAAAAAATTGTTTTTCATGAACTTCCTTCCCCCAGAGAGCCTACACGCATAGAGTCACTCATGTGGAGAGTGAATGCAAAGGAGTGATGTTGTTATTTTGGCAAATACGTTTGTTTTTTTTGTCATGAATTTCAATTCTTCTAATGTACAGCAAACAAGTCGGTCGGACGAGTCCGTGATGTACATCTGTGAACTTTTTGAAAACTATCAACCATATTTTTGCAGGGTACACGTAACCCGATGTCTGATGTATGTGCACAACAACTATATCGAGTGTTTAAAGTTATTATACCGAGTAAAACAACGTGCATGGTCCTCCTCGACATGGTCGACAAAACGCATGACACAGCAAAGGAAAAATAAAAAGATGGTTGTGTGTGGATCACAAGTTCCTATTCTGATGATGACTCGGTGCTGAGGCAGCAAACATGTCATTGGTGAAAATATATATATCTGCCTCCCTTTCTGGTTGTGCTTGAACTTGGAAGTACAACTGCACTTGAGTCAGTACTCAATTAGTTTTCCCCTGAAAAAAAGTCGCTTTGACACTCAACGCAGAGACCAAGATCAAAAGCCAAAAAGCGGAGCACACAGCGTGGAGTCTGCTTCAGACCGTGACATTTTCTTTCTCTGATGAGGACGCCGAGCCATGAAAATCGTGCATCAAGTTCACAATCCCTACTTCTCCTAGTTACCCTCTTCTCTCTCTCTCCTTGTATTACAAATGAAACTTTGCAGAGAGACATTTCTTTTGCAATGTTTTCAATCCGCTTCACACACCCAACTATCATCTGCATCCTTGTGAAGTTTCGATTGGCAATTTTTACTAATCGTTTATTGACGTGTGCGTCTCTTCGCTCTGCTATTAGTCAAATTACAAACGCAGAAATACCAGTCATATCGAGATTTTTTGGCGAACAGAGAACTACATGTGCATGAATGAGCAAGTTCCCAAGTCATGTTATCCTAACAAGAAAAAAAAGTGCTTTTCTTTTTCCTGCTCGTTCATGGTTGACTGGAGAGAAATCCTATTTTTTTGCAGGTCATTCACAATACTCGTGTCAGCCGCTCGATACAGGGACAATGTTCAGTTTCTTGGCGTCTTCCGCCGCTCTTGTGGCGATCCATTTTGTAATGGGTGGGAGTCAGCCCCGTCGCCATTGCCTTTCCACAATGTATTTTCTTGAGTTGTGTGAGATTACCAAGAAAAATACTGTGGCACTCAAAATGCTGCTACTTTGTGTGAAATCCACACTGATGCTTGGGCTTTGTAGTCGCGTAGTACAAAGTGGTGGCCATGAAAAATGTCACATTTTTGTAAAAGCTCATTCACATCGTCCTAATTCATATGTGGATTTTGTCACACTCACTCCGAGCGAGCGTGAGCGTGTCCACAAAGAAAAACAGAATTATACACATATTCATATGACTAATTTGAAACTATTTTCATAATTTCGACATAATGAAGAAAGCTGCTTATCAAATTTGTAATAACAAGAATAATATACTCTGTCACTCTCTCTGTGACAGATGGCTTTCAAGGATACACATATCTCTGCCCCTGTCACCATCATTTAGAGAATTTGCGGAGTCTGCGCGATCTACGATTTGGTAATTGTGTCACTCAACAGCATATTTATGCGCTTACACACAGAGAAAGGAATTATGCGGGCGGAATAGACAAAATTATGGAAAAATATGTGATCATAATCTGTGGTATAAGTGAATACTTTGTGATGCGATTTCTTCACACTCCGCTCTCTTCTTTTGAGGATTTGTAGAAAAAGGTCTATAAGAAGTAGTCATTTGGAAACAAAGTTGTGATGGTGCCGATGATAAGAGAGATGTACCACAAAAGCCTTGAACTTGGCTACTGCGTCTGTATTGTACTTGGTGTACGTCAATCGATAAAAAACATCAAACGCATATATCACTCGTATTATTCTTGTGAACAACTACATACTGTTGTTAGTGATCATCTTCACCGTCGCCTTCATCATCACCTTCTTCATGAACTCTGCTAGTTTCGTAAGATCGTCAAATGAATACTATTATGACAGTGTGGCAAAGTCAGGTTAGCTCGTATTGAGGTGAAAAATATATATTCATGAATGCGTAAAATAATTCTGATGAAGATGCTCTCTCATGCCTTTGCTTGAGAAGGAAAAGTAGTCATCTCTCTTTTAAGGACTTGTGCACGTTACATAGTCATGGAAATTTAATGCAAATATAGACCTGACTTTGACACTACCTCTACTTCCACAAAGAAAAAAAAAGCGAAAGCATCTTGACTTCCAGCAAAGGGAGAGAGAAAAGAGGAAAGCCTTTTCTCTCTCCCTTTGTGCATAGATAGATAGATTTTTGGACCATTAGTTGTGAGAAATTTAGCATATTACAAAACACATCAGCGGGGTTGACTCGAAATGCATAGAAAAACCTTGCATTGGAAAGGTTACGCTTGGTGTGAATTGCAAAATCCCTTCATTCGCACCGATTTCGCAAAGTCTTCACTCACTCAATTTGCATATTATGTATATACTGACATGAGTAACTTCCAATTGAATACAAAGTTTGCGTCTGAACAGCATCCTGTTTCTCTCCAAGGAAATGATCAGTTTATTCAGAAATCATCCAAGATCTCACTAACTTCTTTTAGCACTGCAAAGGCGGCCTAAACGTCGCGCAATTGAATCCCCTAAAAACCATTGTAACTATGGCAGCCTATGAAAACGTTAATTTTTCTCAACCCTCATTCATCACTTCGTGTTTGGCTCTCTTCTTGTGTACTTAACCCATTTTCTTCTCCACTCAAAGAATCTCACAATGCAAGATGGATAATGTGTGTAATGCAGTAATAATAGTATGTATGTGTTGAATTTATTCTCACGAACTTTTTCAAATGTGTGACGCGCTGCTAATGTACATTCATTACATTGACTGTGTACATATTCACCATAAACGCAAAGAAAAAAAACAACGCGGATTGAGCAACAGAGAACATACATTTTTGCATGGCTTTGGCCCTCTGTCGATGTTTTCCACACATGGTATGTGCGTCGCAGTGCATGTAGAATAATGTGGGATCAAGAAACCTGATAAACAAGCTTCCCCACATATAAAACGCATTGGACAAAACGCTGAAACAAACGCAGTTGCCATTAATCTCTACGGCAATAATAAAGGACAATGTATAGATTTTACACAAACACGCATCATGCACAAGTTGTGAATACTGCGTTTCAATTCGATTCCTTTTTTTACCCTCTACCTCACACACACACATTATGCATGATTATTATTACATTACATTTTCTACATGTATTACCAGTTTACGACGGTGTGTTTGTATGTAGGAAAAGGCAAAGCTTGTATTGTTGCTCCGTAATATTATATATTTGTATTCCTCTCCAACGACAACAAAAAATGGGCTCTTCTGCGTTTTGTTTGTGTGTGAGCCACAAAACGAAGAAGCGTAGAGCGCGGTGTGTACATGAGAGTTGTTCTGTTTTGAAAACGTCTCTCATCCTCGTCTCCTCTCAGTTCTCGTATTCGTCGTGTGTGCAAAGGGGAATCAGCTGTGGAGCGAACAAAAGATGACCTGCATGATGCTCCCATGCTTTTGGTGTGGGATGTTGTGGTTCGAGATGAAGCTCTCGACTCGTCGTCATCTTCATCTAATATCTAGCCTCTGGCTATAGCCACCAACAAAAATCCTTCTTTTATAGGGACCCTCTGTCTTTCAAAATGTTTCAATCTACTCACCACACCAGAGATAAATGCGTAGTGTACATATGCGATGTACATCCTGATGCGATATGTGGATTTGGGCACGGAGTTGTTGTTGCCACCTCAAATATTCTCGCTCACAGAAAATGGATGAATAATATTATTGAGGAGTAAGGGTTGGATGATGCCGAGTTTAATGTACCTTTTGAAAGGGAAAATAAATGCTCAAGGGGGGAGAAAATGATTTTTTACTGAAATGACGATGATGGTGATCAATTGAACAAAATATAGTCATATACATTCATATATCCTGTGATAATGTGAGTGCTTGGTCTGGAAAAATTAGGTGTTTTAAAGCAGAGAATTGTGATATGAAAGTATGGATGTGTGCGGGCGGAGAGGCGTGTGTGCGAGGGTGTTTAAGGTATTACTATGTATCATGTTAAATGTGGCATGCGACAACGGAACGACGACCGGGGTTATACACGTGTGGATGGGTCACCGTCTCTGTTTCTCACTTTGTAAATGCTGGAAAGGCTGACATAAGTACTTTATTTGGTATCATGTAGAGGAAATGACAAAATTATGCGGAGTTCAGTTCAAAATGTAGTTAAGGGATTGTAACGCAGATCGACAAAGGCAGTTTCTTATATTGTAACTAGCAATGTGAGGTGATGATAATTTTTACATTTTTTTCTGCTCTGTTTCTCTGGACGGGATAATGAGGTGCATTACTGTGAGCTTTGAAACAAAACGATGATAATGAAATGCAGTTATAAAGCTAAATAGGGGCGGTGAAAGAGAGACAAGCGAAGAGTTGATGTAAACAAGAAGTGAATTTAGTTTCGAATTTATCATCATCACAAAATTATGTTTGAACTCGTCGGATGGAAGGGAAGGGGATGAGTGGGCTTATCAGCATTCTTATCATTCTCATCGAAATGAGGATCCTCTTTCACGAGAGAGAGGTTTACAGTTTTGTCAATATCAACAGGATAATCGGTACAAATTTACCACGAATTACAATTACACTGAACCACAGTAAGGAATGTATGCCTGTAGATAAATGCGCATATTTATAGAGGAAAGTGATGATTGCTTGTGTGTGACAGTTTTGGTTTTAATATGATTTGTGTGTCAACCTCATTTGCCTCGTTTTTTTTTCCTGCATGAGAGACTCTCCTGATTTGTTGCCATTCAAGCAAGGGAAAGCATACGTAGAAACATCGTAACCTGTCCTATTTAGAAATATAATGTAGTGATTATTCTGAGTGATAATGGTGTGAAAAATTAGCTATCCAAAACCAACAACTCACCTGCAAATGTCAGTTTTGTGAGCTGAGAACCTTGTAGTGGATCTGACGAATATTTCGAATCCTTCCCTTTGTCTTGAAAAGCATGCTACGAATCATTTTGCGCTCGCGACACGAGCATATGTGTGGAATTGTAGAATATTTTGGCGTGTGTGGTATTTCTCCTTGTGGTTTGACGACGACACAGTGATGCGATGACGATGATGGAATTATCGGGGGCTACCAGTCACGGTTTCCAGCAGTTTCCTGTAACCAAAATATTACACACTTTGATAGTATACGAAAAAATACAGGACAAATATAAATTTTTTCAGGAAAGCTGTACTTTGTCCTCTACATTAAGCTGTTTTCATATGTTGTCATAACATACTCCAATTCGAATGATTGGCTTCTATAGTCCGCCCAAAATAAGAACGGAAAAGAAACAAAAAACAACAACATGCAGGAGGAGAGAGCCCACAAAAAGTAATTACAGCTCTTGGTGTTTCTCTGACTTGTTGTCACCATGCATGGAGCAGAGAGGAGGAATCAATGTCACTTGAACAAGCAAAGGTTAAATCGGAGATCAATACGACCTACATACATAATATATAGAGAGATTTTGAGCGCAGAGAGAAACGACACAAAATATAGCCGCTCCTTACACTCATCGACCCCATACTTCGTCATACCTTCGAACACCACAAATCAAATGTTGTTTGCAATGGTGCCTCAAACCGTTCACACGTGTGGGCTTCCAGTCTGGGAATAATGATTGTAACAAGGAAGAAAGTGTCCGCCACGTCACAAATATCAGTTCAAAACAAGCGTTGGATCCCAAAAACTTTCCTGTCCCATTGTTACTACGAATAATGGCGAACTTGTAATTAAGCAAGAGAACGAGAGACTCCAGTAATACATGATTGCATTAAGACGGCGAGAGGGCAAAGAGCGTGTGATGCAGAAAATACTTTTTTTGTCAAGTGCACTGCAGTGTTGGTATGCACTCGTCGACACAGTAGTCATGAGTTGACTGATGCAATGAACCCATAAAGTTCACTTCATACTCACTGAAAACAAGGCCTAGGAAAAAAGTCCGACCAAAACTCTGGACTCCAGCGTACATACTCTCTTTTCTCCAGTTCACTTGAGCTTTATTATTACTATTTGCATCGTTTTTTTTCTGTACCATGCTCTCCGTCAACAAGAGTATGTACAGCGAATAATAACTGCATGTTTTGTGGTTCATTGTACACAGTTCTCCTTTCTTTTGGCAACAGCGAAAATGTAATAGGGCTCTAGAGCTCGGCAAAGTGTTTCGGGTGTACGTGAGTAGACGACGAGTTGTGGCAAGCACTGCCCCAACTTTGCATGCAAACATCAATTTATTCAATTAAACCCAGCGGACAAAACACTCTTTGATTATGTGCAGAGACAGAGGGAAACAATCAGGCTCGTAAACTTTTAAAAATGTCACTTCAGCTCGATTTTCGAAGCTTAATGCGTTGTCCTTCATACCTCTCATCGTAACATTGATGCTATTATGACAGGCTAAAAGCATCCTCATCACCACATAAAAGTCCTCAAGAGGTCATGCCAACATTTCAAGGAGTGTCTAATTAGGCACAATAGGAGAAATAGGGGAAGAGAATCGATAAAAAGGAATTTGTTTGCATTGCTCAGTGGCAGTGACAGGGAGAGAGCCCAACGTCGCAATATTTTTTGTCCTGGGGCAACTGCACCATTAATCAGTGTAGTGTGCATGTGTTTGTGTGTTTGGTTCACTTGAAAACTCATCAAATATCAATTAGAGAACGGACAGAAATAAGCCTCCACAATATAGCACTTTCGTCGTTGACGTTTCAAGGGAACAACTCAGGGGTTGTCTCAAACAGCCCGTTTTAATAAACGCGTCTCTCTCTCTATTTTTGTGTTCTCTTAAAATCTCGACGTTAATTACAGTTTCGTCCTCATCAACAAAATTACCTACTGAATTACTGAATTGCCGCGGCAGTACGAGACGAGGACGACGAAGTTGAAACATTGCAACCATAAAATATAATGTGACGAATTTTATCTCTCTTTTAGTACTTCTTTAGTAATAGCTCTGTATTCTCTCTGGATCATTGATAATGGGGATGCGCTCAATTTTTTAATGTTGATTTAATACCGATACACACAGGCGGAGAGAGTGTGCTCAAAGTAGGTCACGAAATAAAGACGACATAGTGTCTCGAGATGACTCTTTGTGTGGACCATAATGTGCGATTTTACTGCTCATTTTATGCCGATGACGGGGATGGTGATGATGACATTTAAAAAGAGCCATATGACGAGGTTTAGAATTTCATTAGGTTTAATGACATCTCCCCACAATGCCTATATAAAAGCAATAACAATTATCGTCGAGTGCAAAACAACCACAGAAAGTAATAAACAACGATATTTTTATCTAGGCACAAGCCTAGATCTATCTTTTTTCATCGAATAATGTACGCGTAGAGAGAGAGAAAGAGAGTGAACTAAACGGTCAATGCCAAGGTTGAATAATCCTTTTAAATTTGTATTCTCTTTCCATGCGGAAATCGGATCTCACTCTTTTTAAAAACAAAACCTCCATCTCTACATAGAGATCATTTGCTTATGTAAACATGAGAGCGTTTTTGACATTTACCTCAACCTCTCTTAAAGTGAGAACACACAACTGGATGATGTATGCGTGTCGTTATGAATTCACTGCTAAATGCTCAAATATGTTTTTCTGTCATTTTTTTCTGCACACTACTATTTCCCTTTAGTACAAGCCACACACACATTAATTTTGTGTGATGTGTGTGTTATAGAACAGTGACAGTGACGAGGAGAAAGAGCAAGCGTCAACAAAATGACAAACTATGTTACTTAATAGGGCACATTTAAGCTCTGTGTCGAGTTCTGTACACGAATGTATTCTCAAAAATCCAAAAAGCAGAAATAATGATAAAAACGTGCTTATTTCCAAAATCATAATATGCCGCACTCCACCGCACAGGATATCTTAGCCACAAGAGAGTCAAGCTAAATGTAGGTTGTGTGGTTTCACAGCAAAAGTTATTAATACAAGGGATTTCGCTTGATGAATGGTCCGCTCTCATTTTCTGAATGTCCCTTTGCTTCTCGTCGTATTTTAAATGGAGAGAGCAAATACAGTTAATATAATGAGGAGATAGGCACATTTGAGGGCACGTGATGGGTGAGCAGTCACTTGTTTATATGAGGATTAAGACAGCTCATTATTACTTTCGAGGGAAGAAACAAACTCGTCACACACAGACACACTCCTCACGACATATCGATACCCGCATTAATTAGCGAGTGCTCTTTAAATAAATTGCAGAGCGAGAGTGAATAAAAAGTTGTATAACGAAGGAGCAGCGAGAGAGAGAGAGAGAGAGTTGTATAAACACAACTGCGTAATTTGATTGTATAATCCGGTCTCTGATAATTTCATATATAAATGTATATCTCTACACATACACACAGCTGGTGTATAAATACGCGTGGTGAGAGTATCGAGTCGTTTATTATTTTTGAGCGTGTTAAACAAAGTTTTCCAGCGGTCGTCTCACTAAGACGAGAGAAGGCGGAAAGTAGGTCATACCCGTGCGTTTCAGCATTATGAAGTTATATGTGTCTTAAGACAAAAAAAACTAAGCGCCTAAATGAAACACACTCTCTGTATTATGTGCCTTATGGGTCCGTTGATTATTGCTGTGATACACTTGAAAAGCAGAGAGTGAGATGTGCCGTAGTTTATGTTATGTATATTGCAAAAACTCCTTGCGTAATGGAATGCATGTTGTTCAGAGGGATTTAGATTTACAAGACGGAAACGAAACGGGTCTGTAGTAAAATTTGCTAATTTATTTCGATGCGTAGCACATATTACAATTTACAATGCGTACAAACTATTACCATCAAATACCATGCAAGTTTACATGTTCATGCGCAAATACAGTATACATCAAATATACACAAAGGTACGATTATATGTTTACATTTACCGTGCTCACCGAGCCTGAAAGGAATGTGTTCTATTCTTTCATGCATATTTAATTTTTTCAATGTGCCCATTAAAACTTTCTACGTTGCCATCGCATCACTTTCTGTGTGTTGAACCTTATCCAGTGTTTGGAGCTTTGGGCAGAGTCACAATTCTCCAGCTCGCATTCGTACACACACAAACAGGCCCTTTTTGAAAAGTTAAAAGTTGCACTAGACACGTGAAAGGAAGGAGTGTAGACACTTCAAAAGTGGAATTTATAAAAAAAAACCTACACATACTTTGAATGAGGGAAAGGAATTCCTTGAGTCGTTTCGACTGGAACCTGATACAACTGCTGGAGATACAAAGGAGGACAAGCGGATAATCCAAGCACAGAGAGATGAGGATGTATGTGTGTATGTTAAGCTTGGATTCTGAAACAATGGATTATCATCACGCCGAAAAAAATGGTGATGAGCAAAAGGGAGATATTGTTAAGTTTGGCTTAAGGCTTGTCGTCTATCTAAGTTATGTGTCGCATCATCATCATCAACATCATCGGAGTCGCGGTCGTTTTTTTTGTTGCTCTCTCACAGTGAAACAGTTTCTACTCCTCGTATGCCATGTCTACTTGTTTTTACGACTTGATCGATCTTGAGCAAACCCAAATATCGAACAAACGAACACACACACATATATATAAAACAAGAGGAAACAGAGTGAGTTGAAGAGGGGGTATATCAGTGAAAGGAGAGTGAGTACTTTAATGGATTCTCTGGAAAAGGAATTAATCATTCGGATATACATACAATATGTAATATGTACGCTTGCGAAACTGTGGTGAAAACACAGTGACTTCTGCACCATCAAAAAAGTGTGTAGGGAACTCACAGAGAGGACGTTTCCCCGAAGGATGTGTTGTTCGTGGGGTCGTAAAAGAGCGGACGTAAACGCAATTAGAGGGTACACAGAAAGAGAGAGAGAGTGAGTCTCTCGGAAAAAAGGAGCTGGAGTTCACCCGAGTATGTCACATTAATCATATCAAATGTTGGAGCACAAACAGACGCAGAAATACGCGCAATAATATATAATGATGCGAGATTAAGTTGCAAGAATGGCCAAGAAATCACGCGAGACGCGTATGTCTGTATGATGTATTTACCTCTTCGGATTATCAAGTCTTTGTCGTCGTGAGTAGTCAATGAGGTCGTTCCAGACTACAAAGGGAGACCTTCATACCTATATTTCTCGCAAAAGCCACAGAAGACCCAGAAATAGTGTTTGCTTACCAAAATTTCTATAGAGGGTATCGAATGACGTAAGGGGAGGTTGACATTTTCGGATCAGGCAAGGTGCGCACATGTATACTACCTATACTAGGTTTCTGTGGTTATCTTTTTTTTAAGTATGTTGACATGCTCCAGGTTTGCTTTGAACTTGACTCATTACATACTACACGATTTTCCAGTTGTTTTGTTTTGACTATGGGTGGAGGTGAAGTTGTGTCTTGCAACGTAATGTTATCGAATGTATTTGAAAACGCACGCGTTCCCTAAATACGAGAGGAATTCATATGACAATGTGTATGTGCCTTCACTCCTATTTCAAATACAAATTGTACTGATGGTATGAATGAGATCTAATTTGCGCGTTCTCTGAGCAAACAATCGATCTGGAAGTGACGCTTTCTCCTGTCATTGCGCTCTCACATTTGGATTCCGAACCCCTAGAGGGAAACAATGCATTTCAAACAATGGCTCACCTTCGTCACAAATGATGTATTTAAATAGACAGGCTCAAATTAGAATCAAAAATGAAACTGCTATTTTCTCTCTCTCTCTCTATTCTCGCTGTACACTCGTCTTCCTGTTATTCAGCAATAAATGATAGAGGGACGAGCACCTATTCTAATTCGTCGGAAAAGCTTGTTTGTAATTCTCACTCGTCTCTCAACTTCTCGAAAACTGTCTCTCCGCGTACCCAAGAGCGTCTACTAGAGATAAGTCTCTCCTTTGTTGATATGACTGAATGGTTTGAGCAATCAGGAGATATCTAGCAGGGAGGACACTGATTAGGATCAGTAATTGACGGAACAAATGCTGCCATTTACTTTCAACAATGCGAAATTGCCAGAACAAAATCTAATGCGCATATTCCTCATGTGTGCTCACACATCTTGAAAACGTACAAAGCCTCTTGTTATGCTGCAAGTGTAATCGAAAAAGAAAAAAAAAGTCATGAGGCAATCATAAGTAAGGCTTCTTGATACACCTTGTCATACCAGTTACAACGGTATACTATGCAATCATATTGTCGTTGCCTAGTTACACGGTTGTCGTTCACAATGACCAATTTCTTTCGAATTTCTTCTTCTTTATATATATATATATATTACGTATTATATTTTCCACTTTTTCAGAGCACATACACACTTGAGCACACTCTGCAGTAAATGGAACAACTGTGAAATTCGCACACATTTCTTCACTCGCACACAGAGCGAGATGGATCGATACAGAAAAGCATATCTGTAGGAAACCAAGGTACAAAAAGAGAGAACAACTTACGAGTTGGGAAGGTTGCATTGCCAAATTTCACGTGCGCGGAAACGGCAGCTCTCTGTTGCGATAGCGATTTGAAACACGTCAAAAGGCCCAATGTTTATCTCTGGGAGTACAACGCTTTTGTTGTTGCACCTTCAGCAGTTTCGGGAGAGAGACAATCCTCCGAATTATACTCTATACACCTCTTTCTCTGCCACACAATCCTGTTTGTCTTCACATTCACGGTAAACGGAAACCCTGTTCAAATCTCTCCCCTTTCTCTCTCCCAACAAAACGCCTGATTCGAAGCCTACGTATTTGTTACGCTTTCTCAACAATGAGCTGAGACACAGTTCAGCACAACAAACTACACACAACGTTCCCACTGCGGTGCAACAATGACTTTTGTTTTCCCTGCTCAAACTCTCAGCAATCCTTGTACAAATGTTTGTAGCAGCGACTGACACGACGAAGAGCGTGTTGTAATAAGTTTACAAAGTTTTTGAGAGTTTTGACAAAACTTGCTTTCGCTTCTGCCTCGTCCCTCTTTCATTAGCTGACTGACTGCGAGTTGAGGAGTTCAACCTGTTCTCACCAAAAACTCGTGAGAGAGAAAAGTGTGTGGATAATATAAAGTACGCTCACACAAACTCTGTTCAGAGAGCACACAGCTCTTTTCTCACTCTTGTTCTTGTGTGTTCACCTCTCTACACAATATAAGAACTCTGTGAGTGTGTGTCTGCATCGCTGTTATGTGAACAAAATTTTCATGTGTCGTGTGTATCCCGAACACATCTCTTTGTCAGCCTTTCCATAAGACTAACAAACTACGTCGTATATAAATGTGTGCATGTTTGTGTGCTGGGGAAATATAAGGAAAAATTGTATTTACATCACACACACACACAATATCGAAGTTTTTTTTTCTCATCTACGACCAGTTCGATATCATTCGTCAAGCCTCATATATATAGAGAATGTGAGTGTGTGTTGTCTACATCATATGATATTTCCTGAGGCACAGAAACCCATTGCAGACAAAGGAGTAACATGCTGAGGTTCTCTCTCATCTGGTCGTCGTGTTTCCCTTTCATGCTCCTTCTCTCTACGAACTTGTGTGAAAAACAGAGAAGGAGATTGGTGTAATGTAAGGCTTCTGAGATGATGGGCTGTACTCTTGTCGTGGTGTGGTGGAAAAGGCGAAAGATTCTTCGTTTTGGTGTGCGGTACCATTCCAAAGGCCCTTTCCTCATGCCCATGCCTTACAAACATGCATAATATGACGCATCCCGTAGAGTGCATGTAATCCTGGCTTCTCCACGGTTTCACCAGCGGATGAGAGAGAAAAGTGTGTTTTCATACAGACGGAATAAAAAAATGGCAGTGTGCTCTTGGTGGAGTATAAAAAGAAGGCTTCTCTTTCTTTTCGATCTCGTGCCATGATGATGCCTGCGTGCACGACTACGACTTAAAACTTGAAGCTTTAAAACTAGGTTAGAGATATCGAAGTTTTTTTTTCTCTCTCTCGTTCCCTTTGTGAGAAAAGTTTTAAAAGTACGGTACGCTTTATTGCATACGCATCATCATCATGCCATGCAGTTCTTGTGTCAGTAGCGTGTATAACTGTAATGGGCCTTCCATTCTCTCTCTCGCGTCTTGGACTATTTCACTTTGGAAATGGACGTTTCTCTTTGAAGAAAAGGGGCATTGTTTGCATGGTCGCTGGGCTGAAGCAAAACAAAGTACAGAGGATGAGTTATGTGCAGTAAAGTTTCATGCTACAACATTCAGAGTGGACTGTGAGGAGAGAGAGAGAGGATTAAAGGAAATGAGTATCTGGGCCTTGTAGGCTTCTTTTCAAGTTGCAAAGGAAAAACCAACTTTTTCACCAGTTTTACTTCTTGGTTACTCTCAGTCAACACGGAATATGTAATAAGAAAAGATTTGATGATTACGAATGTACATACAGATATACATATATTCTCGTTGTCTGTACGGCAAACGCGCACATTAAAATATGTCTTCAGCACAAAAAATCCTTTTCATTCATATTTTTGTTTGGGAGCACAAGACATTTTATACAAGTTTTAAAATTTTCCAAATTTCCATTATTCAATGAATATCGCAACAAAAGAAATAAAGCTCGCTGTGACTTCTTTCTCTTTTGCGCATTAAAAAAACACCTTTCCCTCGGTATTGAAATTGTAAATTGCTGATAAGTTTTTAAACGCGAAATGAGGTTCATTGAGTATACAAAACTTACATCCATTTGGTTTAGTTACTAATTCAAAAGAATCCGTTTCGCGTGTGGATAAAGATTTTTTATGAATTATTATGTCACACTCTACATCCCATTTTCTCTTCTCTTCATCTAGAAAAATGCTTAGTTTACAGACGTATCAGACGCATGTAATACCAGTTAGTTTTGACCATTCCAATATTACGCAACTGAACTGAACACACAAAAATCCCTACTGTTACATGAATTGGGACAAAAATGCTAAATCTTTATGGTGACATCAACTTGTTTCCTTTCTCCACTTTGCTTTTTTTCATCTGACTCGGATGAGTTTGTGAGTGAAAGAATCCTTGAGATTTTTTTGTGGATGGAAGGCTCCATTCATGAAAACGATGCTAAGGATTTACTAACAAACTAGCTATCTTTCAGCAAAAAAGAGTGATACTGGTCAAGACAAGGACAAATATTGATATGGTGTGCTGCGTGCAGGTTTTTTTAATCGTCGGATTATGTTCTATATACAAATGCAGAGTGATTTCACTCCTCTCGTCGTCACCACAAAGAATGAAGATTTTCCAAGCGTTTTTTCCACCGATTCTGTTGTCTCCCTCCCATCTCGTTTTTATCTGTCCGAATGTGAGGTGGAGTGCGTAGAGATATTAGTGGAAATTGTAATTTACATGGTTTTCTCTGGGAAAAGATTTCTCGCAGCCTTTTCTTTTGTGGGACACGCGGAAGCACTCGATCTCGACAGCCCTGCAACACAAGAAACTTGAGGCGCCACCATGAGTCCACACACGCAAAAACGAGGATTTCTCATGTGTTTTCTGTGTGGTGCGAAGGTTGTGCAGTCAGTGGAAATCGTCATCATCCTCATCATCATGAGCGTAGAAAATGTACTTTGCGTTTCTCTATAAACCTTGTGACTTCTATCGACTCTGTCTTTTCCCAGTGTTACTCTTCACAACACAACCAAGTTCGTGGCGAAACCATTTTTTTCTCCGTCGAGAAAGGAAAAAAAGAGACGACCATGAGCGGAAAGTGACGACAGGGAATAGGGACATCCTTTCGGGACTCTTTCCATGGATGACTGAGATGGGGAAAAGAGAAAGGGAGCACATTGCATTGTTGTGGTCTTCACAACAGCTGGCCTCTTGGCTGAGCTTCACATGTGTAAAGGGTTCCTGCACCAGGTCTCCTCGGAACCACTAGAGAACAGCTTTAAAATTATGCTCGTCTTTTGGCTTCCATAGTGATCATCATCGTTCTCTATATTCTGCGGTTGAACATTACAAAATGGTCACAAAGAAGCCTCTCACTGAGTGGGTCTCTGGTATTGGAAACTGTGCGTGATTCCGACTCGATACGCATTCAGTAATATAAGATTATGCTTGTCTTGTACTGGAGCACATAGGGACATTAAGGTAATATATCACCACCTCCGTTGTAAAAGGTCCATAATGTATACAATCACATCCGCCCCTCTGATTTCATACCTGACTCTCTAAGATTTCTTCAAAAGAGAATACATAAAAGAAAGAGAGAACGATGATGATGATGATGATATTAGGATGAACAGGCTTCTCTTACTCATTCATGTGATTCAATGGAGTGTGTATCCGTAAATTCGATCCGTACAGAGTGGTGGGTCTAAATTGACGATCAAGTCTATATGAACGGTACATTTTCAATGGAAATATTATTACGTGGGGCTTGGTTTTCAAGTTTGAAGAACTGACGTGGCCTGGTCCTGTGATAAAATGGCGACACATTTTTTCAAGTATTTTTCTCGTAATCAAGCTAATCGCTAATTGTTTGCACTGGCACATGAAGTCACCAAATTGCCATATTTGTAGCTACAAGAGAACGATGATTCAATTTACATTTTTTCAGCGTAGTATTATGGATTTACGAGGAAAACAGAACAGACTACCATGTTCCCATCCCCATAAAGGGCACACACAATTTTACAGGAGGCCTGGGCACATTCTCTCTCAGGCCAGGCCCCTATGAACATTTTTGAGAGCCAGCTTTTTTTCAGGGACAAAGACGTATATATTTTATGGCCGTAAGTGTGCTCTGGCTTTGTTGCTAGGCTAGAGTGGAAACAGAGTGAAGTTGGACTTGAGCAAGTATTCTACGCTCTGACTTTTCAAGATCTTTTTGTGCGCCACACGTACTACTTTAGTGCACGTTGTTGTCATTGTGCAACTGCTACATAGAGACTTCGTTTTTCAGTTTTATAGACGTGTGTTGCGTTATGTGTGCATCTACTCATTTTCTAGTATCACTTACTCGTTTGAGTACTTACAACCATGAAATAATATGTCATCAAGTCATAAAAATACGGGAGAAAGAGAGGAGCAATTTCCATCTGTGTCTCGAAATAAAGGCTTCCAACTTGTGGCGTAAACAGGTATTACAAATGCCTGCCATGCTTGAACGTTGTCTACATGTACACCCCATTTTTCAGAGAGAACAAAGAATGAACAAAGTTGCTCATTGTATACTGTGGAACTCACGAAACTTGGAGTAGTAGTAGCTGAACACATCGATCCTCACCAGAATTACTTTTAAGCATTAGTTCCTGCTCATGACTCAAACTAATTTGAAATCCCCTATTTTCTAGCCTCTTCTCCTTTCATAAAAATTTCTTTGAGATCTGCATTTCTCTCTAGTGTTCCATGTACACATTGCAGAAGAGAATTGCGCTTCACATAAAAATGCAATTGTGGAATTATTTTTTTGTGAATCACATTTTTTACTTCAAAAACGATCCTATGAAGTCACCATTCATTGAAAACCGCAGCGAGTCGTGTTCGAAAGTACCTAAATATTGCTTCATTAAACTAATGCAATGTGTAATGATATCTTCACAGAATGTACAATATTATGCGAAGGAGGCGGCGTTTTGTGAAATCTCTGTTCACACTGCACAGTAATCAGCGACTGTTCAACCATATTTCACTTGAATGTTTCGTAAAATGTTCTCCTAGCTCACGACAATGTGCTCATAAGCACATTGATATTTGTCTTCACAAAATCCTTGAAAGCTAAATGAGACTAGAGACTATAAAACGTGTAATTACACAAAGTGGCGGCGCACATTGCTTCTCATCCCTCCATCAACCTGCATTCCATAAAATGGTTATGGCTGCAGAAGCAAAAAAAAACATTGTCATTTTCGCTACAACGAAAAAAAATGTGTGCAGTGTAGTGTTGTGGTGTGGTTGGGATGATGGATTTTTGTGGTTCGTTGTCTATTTTTTTGGGAGTGCAAGGGAAATCACTGCGCACATTTTTATATTCATGAGTCGTCATGGGGGAAACCAAGGTTAGCTTTTGGTTGAAGTGCGATGCCTTCGCGGCGTCAGTACTTCGTTTTTTTTTAAATAAAAAAACTGTATCATACGTACTTCAAAGCATAACAATTTCACAGTTATGGATTTTCGAAAGACACGTGCTTTCAGCTGAAACCAACAGGATTTCTTGGTAAAGTCGAAAAATTCTCGTGTACCGCGTCATAATAACATTTCACTCCTTTCATCAGGGTCTCACATCACACCAGATTTCATTCTATTTATGAAGCTCATCTCTCGTCAAACTACTGAAGGAAAGGCGACTCTTGCACTTTTGAGGTAGAGTTATGTGAGCATTTGCTTGAAGTGTTATGAGTAAACACGATTGCCCTTTGTTTCATTCAAGCTGAAAGGAAAACACGTATTGAGACAGTCAAATAAGGGAATCTCTGGTACAGAAATGCTTCACTTGTCAATCTTCTGTCACCTTTAAACACCGCTTTTCCCAGGAAAAGAGAGACATGAAAAAATTATCCGAGTTCCACACACTCTGTGCGCACATAAAACGTGTGACATGTCTCCGTGTTTCTCCTTCTCTCTTAGGCGAGAGTTACGAAGAATTTTGCAAATTCATCGTGTCATCCTCTTTTCCTGCCACCGATCGCACATTGAGAAAGGGAAGAAACAAAGAAGTTTCCAGGAACTTCATAAACTTCTCAAGATCAAAAGCTGGAGAGTTTATCTCCATTCTTTTTATTCGCTACATGTCTGATTTATTTAGTAGTTACAAAACTACAAACGGGACTTCGAGATGTGACATATTCTCCGAAAAAATACAACAGTAAGAGAGAAGAAGTTGAGATGAGACAGCACAACTAGGAAAAAGCTTGCATAATGTATGCTTTCGTGGTAAGCAAAAAAAATCGAGAAGAAGGTCATTCCTCAACAGTTTGCGTGGCTCAACAATGCGCATTAATTCGTTTGAGGATAACGTTGCTTCTATACACTCTCGAGGGAGTTTGGTGGACTTTTTCGAGACGAGTTGTAATTCATATGGGTGTCTCTTGAATACAGAGAAAAGTTTTTAGGAGCAGTAATACAGTACAGATAGTGCGTCATTAATTTATCACTAGGCAGAAAAAACCTTAACCTAGTCTCGCATAAAGAAAGTTATAAAAAAATGTGAACTTTTTTTCAGACAGTGGTGCATAAATTTTTATATCAGAGGTATATTATATATTTTTAAAATAACCTTTAAAAACTTGTGCATTCCCATTTTATACGTAATCCGGAAGAACTCGTAGGGATCCACTGACTATATTTTTCAAAGGACAGTTTTTATTTTCAGGTACCTCGGAATATCCACAGTTTGTTGTTGGAGAGACAACTGTGTTACAAACAGTGGCAAGCCGCGACCCAAACTTTCTCCGTGCTCTTCTCATCAACACAATTTCCCATCCAAAACCCTCTCTGTGTTGTGATCAGGTTCAGCTTAGGATTTTATAGTTTCATGGGAAATAGAAATAGACTACTTCTCCCTACTCCAGTCTCATAAATGGTCGCATGGGGAGAAACATTTTATGCGATTTTCTTTCCCCCTCTGTTCCGCCGGTACTTCTCCAAACTGTCCACTGCTTAAAGAAGCAGGTTGAAACAAAAATATTTTGTAGCGCCAAGAGAACGTGGATGATGATAATAAAGAGATTCGCTGAACCGCAGTCCTTTCCTTTGTGGTTCGGATATGCGAATGTAGGTCATCCAGTTAATTAGACTAAATTTTAAAACAGGAATGAACAAGGTTTATCTCGACACAGGAATCGGTAAGCAAAAAAGTCCACATTTGGGAAAGTATGTCCACATGCACTGCAATTTCACGATTTCTCATAACAGTATACCATCCTTTGTTCTTTCTGCCTTGGTGACCTTAGCCTTAGCCCACATTCTTGAGTGTTATGTGTAACTTTGCCGACACTGGCATTGTGTGCAGTTGCCTACAAATGCGACTCACAAAGAGATGTACATTTTCCCTTTTTCGCTGAGTTGCAAGTTTTTTCTTTATCAAATTTTCTACATCTTTCACTTTAAAAGAGAGAAAAATTTACAGAAGTGCAACATGCTGCAACGTTCAGAGTGAGACGAGATATCAGGAATGTCTCTTCACTGCACGGGTAATACTTATGCATACATAAAGAGAAAAAGTACATTACGACAGTTTAGTCGTTGTTGATACCGAAGCATAATAATATTACGGTGAAAGTACTCGAGACGTTATGATGGCAAATGTGAAACTTGTTTTATAACTTTGAATTTTTTATTAAGCGGAATAAATGCAGAAAGAAAGTGAGTAAGAAAGAGAGAGAAAGAAGAAGGAATTATAGCTTGAGCATGTCATAATCAGAATCATTAAAGTTTTATGCAAATATGTACAAGTAAAAGTCACCTATTGGTTGATCGCTCACATTTTTAGATTTACATTTTTTATCGGTTTAACATCCTCCACCAAAAGGTAACCAAATGGATCCGTTCGCAAAGATTAACTCATATTGAAATGTATATTCCATCTGATTTGCACAGTATAGCTCAAAATTATTTTTTCTTTCAAAGAAAGCCTGAGAAACTGAAAATATTTACTACAATGACTTATGTTCTAACTAATTCAGTGTTTTAGACCAGAAAAGATGGGGTTGTCATATGTCTTGGTACTTTGTTGTGACCAGTATATTGTTGATAAAAAATGTATATGAAATTTTAACTGGTGGCAAATCAAGACCGCCATTCAAGAGCGAAATCGCTAACATCGTGTAGAGAGCCTCGAAAGTATCAGAAAATCAACAAATTGATTGTTGAGCGAGTAACCGCAATCTGACTCTTCCTTGTTAGTGTTATGTTGTCAAGAGTGCTGAACAAGGTAGTCGAGAACGTTATAATTGTGCACACACTGCGTTTCGTATATTCACGTGCCACTTGCACACATTTCCAGAAGACGATAAGGACAACACATCCTCCAAGTTTTCACAATTTATCCATTGTTCCCTCTATTTCTTTCTGAGCGGCAGAGCTAGCTTTTCTGTACTGCATCTCCCGTTCCCATCGTATTTACACCGAGCAACTAATAAACGCTGCGAGGTAGAATCCCTTTATTGTGTGCTTACTCTGCAAAGCAATACATTTAAAAAGACATTATTTCCGCTTGATTTTTCATTGTAGCACAAAAGGGAAGCATGGTATCAAACTACACACCGGATGTCGGTGAAATAGAAAGTTTTCTGGCTTTCACTGTACTCTCACAACATCCCTGCCAATTTTTCTCTTGCTCCAACAACTTCCAATAAGCCTCCAAAGAGATTTGAAAGAGAGAAAAGGGAGTCCAGCCCTCAAGCTGAAAAATAACGTATAAATTTGTTGAAATCATGATGGAGCGGAAGATTTGAGAAGACTCTGATTTCCACAAGCTCGAATGTCATCTCTCTCATTATTTCTCCCTGCCTGTACGTTTGATTCAGTTAATGCTGACATCTTAGATCCAATCCACATCGACAGGGAAAATTCCAAGATTTTCGGCGACCTCGTAGCGGATATGCGTCTCCAGTTAATTAAATGTTTTCTCCGTACATATCCTTTGGCATTTCAATTTCCAGCTTTTCATATCCTCTTCATGGTTCAACAAATGAATGTAAATATCTGAATATTTTTGCAGCAACTGAGCAGCAATTTGATACAAGGTTAAGCTCCGAGAAGCTGTCATTGAATTACGAAAAAAAAAATACGGATGAGTTTTGAGAAAGCATGGTTGTTTCTTATTCGCCGGAGGATCATTGTGCATTCAAATATTATCCGAGTGAAATAAATACGTTTGTGACTTTCACCTTTCACTTGATCTCTGACTTTAGCTAATTCAGTTCTCCTTTTTCCTCCATGGAATGAATGATGTATAAACATTCTAACATTCTCGTCGTCATGCCTACTGGCTATTTATTGATTCTTCACTGTGTGTTTGTGTGTGAAAGATGATTGGTGTTCTGGTTTTCTTTTTGCTTTCTCTTCGTGTATTAAAAGAGAGAAATGAGTATTTTTCCTGGCCGAGATGATATTGCCTGCACAACATCAGTAGTTATTTCGTCAGCGCAATGAATTCCGCGAGTATCTTTGTGGTGTTGCCCTAATACTCTCAGTTTGGTAGGCTTCTCTAAATAAATACGCTAGCCAAAACGTTTCGTGACTTTTGGAAAAGGGAAACTTATAAATATGTAAAGTATGCTTGGGAGGAAAGGAAAATAAAATTCACCTTGGCACAAAACATCCTCCCAATTTCCTCCATTAGATTACCTACCCAGCAAACAATTTTCTGTCGCTAACTCATGGATTCGATACCGCTGGTACGACGTCGATTTAAGATCGTGCAGGAAACATTTGTCGATTCTCATTCGACGGATTTGTAACAACATCGTAACCGTATCGTTTTTTCAATGCTGTCGAAAACGTAT
>JAHZMW010004087.1:0-13407 GCA_027743745.1 Alloscopus bannaensis | reverse complement strand
TTTCTTACATTTTTCCAAAACAATAAATTTTCTTACATTTTTCCAAAACAATAAATTTTCTTACATTTTTCCAAAACAATAAATTTTCTTACATTTTTCCAAAACAATAAATTTTCTTACCGTGAATTTCCAAGAACACTCAAACGCATCGGAAGCGTTCCATGACGCCGGTGGACCATCAAATTTATAACCCGCTGAGCCGGACAAAAGTTTGTGATCCTCGCCGCAAATTGCTGTTTCTAAAAAAACCATAACCGTAATTTCAGAAAAAAGGTTCATGTCGACGCATAGCGCAATTGCTTCGCAATCTTACCAAATTCAGGCTTATCATGGTCCAATGCTTCGACAAGCTTCAAATTTTTTGCGAAGAAAACCAATAAAATCAGCGTTGAACAAAATGCCGGAGTTCCAACGGATCCCAAGCCAAAGCCACACCTTCGCTTCATTTCAAATATTTTTAAAAGGAATTCTCGATTTTTCAGGTTAGTGTCACCTCGCCGAAAGTCAAAGGAAGACTGAATAACGCATCCCGTTTTCAGAATGGCTTGGGTTCATTTTTAGTGTTTAAATAAGAATAAATAAACATTCTCCTACGGCAGGTCTCGTTTAACATTTTTCTGGTCGTTCACCTATTTGTAAAGGATTAAAAAGATATTTTTAGTTGCAACAAAATAATAGTAGTGTTGTAAAAACATGAAACTTATGAAAAATGGGATACATACACGTACATGTTAAGAATCTCTCTTTGCGTTTTATTCTTATTAAAAAAGGTACATAGTAAACGACTAAAACTCGTTGTTGAGCCCAACTCAAACATTTCCAAAAGGAGCGATTTTGAGTTGGGTTCTACAAGTTGTAAACGCTTCAAAACTTTTAAAATAGACATGTACTTGTTGTGTATACTGACACAAAAAGCTCGGCTTGTGTTGGATGTTGAGTATTTTGGGTTAGTCCTCTGTCATTTTGGTTATTGTGCCGATGAAATTCTATTAATACTGAAATGATATGACACTCAAATGTGACGAAAATGTTTTTTATGAGGGACTTGCTACAAAAGTTGGACACAAATAGGTTTTGCTACTCGAATTGACCTTTTATTTTACTGGATCGTCTCGAGACTCAAACCTACTTTAGTGGGTAAATGATGAAGTATGGTTGCAAATTTGTATGTATCTTATTTTCCCCTTTACATGTAATTTCCCATTTTTTAGTTATATGTTGATTATGATTTAAGTTACTAAGTTATTATTGAAATAATTCAGAGCATTCCCTTAATTGACTTCTGGGAAATGTCTCAACATTTTGTAACAGTGCGCCGTTTATTTAAGTCTCAATTTCATATACGATTTACAAGCAAAAAATAATGAAATAATTTAAGTGCCATCCAGTCTCCTGTGACACGATTTGAGTAAATCCTATTAAGGTTCCTTGCACCATTTCCCACTCTCGGCTTGATTGCGAATCCAAGTGTTCAGCGCTGAAAGACATCACAAAATTCCAACATGATTTTAGACCAGTCACAAACCACATCGCTGACCCTACCGAATTAATATTTATAACGCAAATATTCGCTTACCGGTGACCCCCGCGTAACCTCCGGGAATTCCTGGTTTTCCACAACCATCACCAAAGTTGGTCACCCCAACTTGAACATAACGAACCTTACCGGCGACAATCTTCATGATCATCAATGGGCCTCCGGAATCATGCTATAAATTCAACGAATATTCATAAATTACATCATTTTTAAATACGACAAACACAAATTGCAGTTTATGAAATAATATAATATTTCTGACAAACAGTGCAAGTGTCTTGTCCTCCGTCCGTCCAGTCGTCCGCCACCCCTCCGGCGCACATCATCCTAGAAATTGGATGATCATAATGCGGTTCGCAATCCTTGTTTGAGATGATGGGAAGCTCAACTTGTTTCAGGATCGGTGACTGAGGCCCACCAGCTTTTATAAATCCCCAACCAATTGCTGTCGCCCACTCGCCGACAAATGTGTCGCGACTACTGAGAGGTGGGAGGCACACTGTACGGAGTATCGGCTCTTGGGTTGACATCAGGTTGACGGGAGCGTCCAGCTCGAGAATTGCAACGTCCCAGTCAGTGGAGGTTTCTCTGTAATTCGGATGGATGGTGAGGGTCGCTATATTCCTCCGAACGAGACCGCGGGCTGTTGTATCCCCGAAATCGTAGCCGTTGAGGACCACATGAACTGGAACTGGTGGTGTGACAGCACCATCCAAGAAGTCGAAGCAGTGAGCCTGAAAATGAAAATAATAATTTGAATAATCGTAAATAATTAATTATATAAACTCGCTTACCGCAGTGAGAACGTGACGATCTGTTATCAAGCTGCCTCCGCAATCCGGTATTGGTTCGTTTTCGTGCATCAGTCCAACTTGCCACCTCCAGTAACCTTTGTCTGCGAACCTGCCACCTACAATTTTGCTTGAATGTGAGGCAATCCTCAGCTCGACGACGGGGCCTGCAACTCCGCATTCTGGTTTGCGATATTCCAAAATCCCAAAGTTTAGTTAAAATGTTGACGGGTTGTTGTGAAAAATATGTGAAATTATATGACTTACCACGTTCTAGTTGATTTGGGTCAGGTTGTGGCTGCGGTTCAGGTTATGGCTGTGGTTGAGGTTGCGGGTTTGTGGTAGACGGAGTCTGACCGAAATGGAGATTGAGGTGGAAGCCAAAGAGTTTCTGAGGGGTTCCGGGTTCACGCATTTCACACTGCATTCAAAATTAGAAGCAGCGACCACTTCGTCAGTATCCTGTGGTATGGACTGCTTCAGCTCTGCTACTATAACTAAGTTCGACGAAACCACATTTTCTGGAATATTGTCCCCACAAAACTGGATTCCTTCTTTGTTCACCCCGTCAGACAACCGGAGATAGTTGGTGGTGCAAATCTCGCTGTGCCCCAGGTGAAACTTGTCACAGGTCAGCATCGGGATACATCCGTCAGAACCCTTGAATCGTAACAAAATTACTATAATTACAGTCTCAAAAGATAATCAAAAGTTACAATTTTACCGTAAATTTCCAAGCGCACTCAAATTCCTCGGAAGCATTCCATGACGCTGAGGGACCTTCGATTTTATAGGCAACTGAGCCCGAAGAAAGTTGGTGATCTTCGCCGCAGGTGGCTGTTTCTATATAACATTCAACATTCAATCAAACCAATCACTACAGTTTTTTTTAAAAATACATTGAATGCATGCTGTGATTGCTCCTCAAAATCTTACCAAATTCAGGCTTGCCAATTTCCCTGCTTTCGATAAGCTTCAGATTTCCAGAGCAGATAACCAAAAAACACAACGTCCCAATTGTAAACGCCTTCCTTGTAACTCCTCCGGATTCCATGTGCAAACCTGTCTCATTCTTCATTTTAAAAAGTTTATCAAGTCGCACGATCAATGTCGTGTTGATCGAAGTCAAATTCAGACTGAATCGCAAAGTACAAGTTCCAATAAGGTCCTTTCCATTTAAAAAATTGTCTGTCTAACTTCCTTGAAGCAAGCCTTGTTAATTTCAAAATAAAGCTTACATTTATTTATGAATGAAAGCTTTCGTTTCTTGTGAGGTACAATTGTGAGTTAAAGTAGAAAATCAACTCATATTCTCATCATATGAAATACTCCTTTTCGTTTTTTTTGACAATGAACAGTAAAAGATTAATTTATGTCGGAGTTTTCGTCCGTTAATCCAGGCTTGTTTCCTCTTCAATGCATTTTCAAACCGGATTCTTATTCAAATGTCATACTCAAAAACGAAACGTACAAAATGGTCATGGCTTTATAATGGACTTGCTGCACAAGTTGAAAACAAAGAGGACTTGTTGTACACGCTGAATTGACCCTTTTCATCCCCGTCTAGTTCCGTCCCGAGCACTCTGCTTTTGTAAGTTAAATGTATGAAGAAAGGGTTGTTTTGGGGCTAGACAACAAAAAAAAAACAACAGGCTTGGAAAATCCAGGAATAAGATTACTTATGCAATAAAAACAATGTCTATCTATGGGAAGGGAAAATTCTTATTATTCTATTTTCATCACTGCAAACATTTCAAAAAATAATTTTTTTGCTGATGTGTGTTGAAAAATGTGGGTATTAATGGACCATGAATAAGTATTGTCTAGGCTTTTATAGATATCCAATGACTTTTCGCTGTGAGTGAAAACAATCTTTTGTCTTGAATTATTAAACAGAGGTAGTGTTTTTATTGTTGTATATTTTATGTGTATAATATTTGTTGTAAAATGTGTTTCATTGTACAAATATTTTATTTTCGGCGATGTTATAATTCTCTTAAGCTAACTCCACGGAGAACTGGAGTTCCAAGTCAGGTCAAAAATGCTAAATTTAAACACAAAAATTCACAGAAGTTAAACAAGACATTATTGTTTCGTCTCAGACGTTAAAATCAAACCTCTCAAAATTGAATTAAAAATGTGAAAAACAATTAACTAAAAACAATCGTGAATTTAAAATTTTTGCCATTCTTGATTCGTCACCCTCTGAGCACCCCCTTTCGTCAAATGAAGACCTTGCTGAGCACTCCGGAGCTGATTCCTCAACCACTCGGAATGATGGTACATGATGTGCTTTTCGCAACTCACTGCGCGTTCCGACGTCAGCCCACAAACGACGCACTGAGCATTCACCACAAAACTTTTAAAAAGATTCCTGATGACTCCCAAGAACTCTGAATCACTCACTCCCGAAACCTGATGAGGCCTCAAAATTTTCTCGGGGTGGAGGCCAACCATGTGCAAGTCTAAACTGGAGTTGGAGCTGAATTTCATTCCACAATGAGTGCACTGATTCCCACCTCCGTCACTGTGAGCTTTGGCAACATGTCTTTGGAGCGCAAACCGAGTTGAGTGCTGCTTTGAGCAAATTTCGCACGAAAACTGTGTCTTTGGAGAAGAGTGCAGGACCTGATCCGTCGATAAGCCTTGACGACTTCGGAGTTCTTCGCAGACGTTTTCGCTGTGACTGAGCATGACGTGGCGCTCGCAGTCATCCCTCCGGAGGTGCCTGCGGGAACACAAGGCGCACAATTTTTTATCCACGAACTTTGCCAGAACTTGATTGATGAGCGTCTCAAACTCGTCACTTGAGGTGGCGTCCAATTTTGCATTCGCAAATATCCGGACGCGGTGGAACTTGAACACGTGCGAGTTGACGTTAGCCGGCTGCCGGAACTCGAGATCGCAGTAGGAGCACTTGTACTTTTTGGAGCTGGAGTGAATCCGAAGATGAACTTGGTAGCTTTTCAGAGAGCTCAGAATTTTGGAGCAAATATGACACCGGAACTTGGAGGCGGAAGGTGATGCTCCAGATTTCCGTGGACGGCCTGGACCACGTTTGATTTTCTTTGGGAAGTATGCCACTGTGATTGGAGGAGTCATTCCTTTCGAAGTTGGTGCCTGAATTTGATAAGCTTTGAGCTCCGCCGATAACCGCTGTGAATGACGCAGCATGATGTGTCGCTCGACAACGTCCTTCCGCCCATACTGACGGTTGCACAGCATGCACTTGTGTTTCACCGAGAAGAGCTTGAAAATGTCGGCGATGACCCCGGCGAACTCGGTGTCGCTCATGCTGTCCAATTTGTAAGCGCCGAGGAGCTTGTCCTTGTGATCTTTGAGGGCGTGGTCCTTGAGGTTCTGAATTGTGTTGAAGCTCTTCGGGCAGTGGAGGCACTTGTAGTTTTTCACAGGGGTGGAGTCTTTGAAAGTCACCTTGAGTTTCTTCTGTAGACGAGGAGACGAAGTGATAATTGCTTTTGAGGTAATAGACATATCACGGGGATTTAAATTGTCTCTCGGAGAGGGGCGGTGAGCGGTCCTCTTTCTAGCTCGTCTTTGAGGCTTATCAAAAAAACGAAATTTGGATTGGGGGCTAATATTCCCATGGCTTCCGTCGCATCTTGACATTGAGAGTCTTGGAGAGGTGTGATCCAGCTTCCAAGAACCTGTTGAGCAAAAAAAACTATTTTAGCTTCGACCACAATTGAAAATCTTCAATATTTTATAAAACTCGTCAATATTCACATTTCTGGAGCAGATCCGCCCTCAACTTGACCGCCACCTCAGCACTCTCAACTCCACAAGAACCACGACCACCACCTCCAGTTCCGCTCACAACATCCGCATTCTTCATCACTGACATCAGCTGCCAAAGTCTCCAAGTGACCTCCAGCTGAACCACCTTCATCCGGTGGTACACCTCACAAAAGGCCTCAACCAACTCGAAACACTGCCGACAACAAAAAAAAGCTTCTGTCCCTCCCAAATCATTCCCATCTTCCTCCCCCGTCGTTTTGGAGGGATTATAATATCGTCCAACAAATCGGAGGAATCTCCCCTGCATCTCTGTATCATTCTTCGTGGTCTTCGAACCTCCTCCAGGTCCCTCCAAGTCGTACTTCTTGTAGCAGAAAAAACAGCACTTTGACGCCCGCTTTGAGTTGCCAGGAATCTCCATGTTGAAGCAGTTGCTAAAAGTGAAACACAAGAAACCGTCAGTTATTTCTTAACAGTTACTAGCTACAACTGCAAAATATAAAATTCCTTCGAGATTATGAGAGGAATGTTTTTCGAGCGAGGCTCCGGCAACGGGGAAAACAAAAACAAGAGAAAGTCAACATGTGAACATGTGTTTTGCTGCGATTGTGAGGCTCAACAATCACGATGAGGTCGTCAATTGATAAGGCTGCAGGACTTTCGTCCAACATTCTGAGTATTGATAAGCACCGTGATTTTAAGACCTGCTGTTTGTTTTGCTACAAAAATTTGCCGTCCCGTGAATCAGGTGGTGGATTCACAGAACTTCAGGGACCTTCATCAGATTTAGATGATAAAACTGTGGAGAGGTTCCTTAAATTTGTGACTCGTCACTTACAAGCACCACCTGAGGATCCGCACCGAAAAATTGATATCTTTGAGCAGATTTTAAGCGGGGATCATGGAGGTGGTAAGATCGGCTTCTGTGAAGATTGCTGTGGGGTGGTCATCAGTTTTTGTGAGGCTTATCACAGGATGAAGGTGGCGGAGTTGGAGTTGGATGCGAAGCTCTGGATGTTGGCGACTGTGATGACGAAGGCGGACAGGGTGAACAACCAAGTAACGGCGAAGGAGGAGTCATTGGTGGAAAGGGCGAGGACAATCCTACTTCAAAAGTGTAAGCTTTACAATTTGTCACCCAAAAGGTTCCCTCCACTCCAACATTGATTCGATTGTTATCATCTTATCTTGCTTGCCGGTTACCAGGTCACTGGAGGCTGGGTCACGTTTTCCCTCGACCTTTACTGAGAAAATGTGAAGCAAGTCTAGGAACCGAGAAAAGAGAACCGAGGAGAACGAGGAGGAGGAGGACAGTGACTGCAAAATACAGGGACCTTGATTCGTTAACCAGAGAACGGACTGAATACAAATGTCGCCATTGTCCTTTGTTTTTTGGCTCATCTCTCGCTCTCAGGAGACATTTGCAAAGGCTCCACCTAGACATGGTGCTCATTAAACACAAGGAGGAGGCGACAAGTGTCGAGGCCTTCACAACAATCGTGAATCGCGTCATGAGAAGATTGAGTTTGAAGAACAAGTGTAATATTTGCCACCGCCAATACGCGCGGAGGGAACATGTTGTGCCGCACCTTCTTGGAGAGCATCCTCAACGTGTATCCTTGGAACTGAGACGTGACCAGCAAAAAATAGAGTCCATTCCCTCCAAAAGTCCTAGAGTGGAATCAGGAAAAGATGCCCCCATTTTGAGATCAGCGCTGCAGCTCCGTCGTCAATGCAGGATTTGCGGAAAGGTTGTCGCAAAACATGGTTCCCTGAGGAATCACATGAGGACTCATTTCCAAAACCAGTCTTTTAAGTGCTCTTATTGTGGCGACAGCTTCAGGACGCGGTGGAATAGACGGTCTCACGAATTCCGACTACATTCCGAGCGCCTCCTCGCTGACTACCGGGCGGACACAACGAGCCTTGAGGATTTCAAGAGAGCACTTCGCGAAGCCTTTCGAAGTCTTGTCATTCCACTTCACGTGGGCCAGACGATAGTCAGCTACGAATGTCAGTGTTGTCGCAGGACCTTTTCTCACCGGGCAGAGGGCCAGCATCACGTTGTTCGAGCGCACAACGACAGCTTTTCCCAGAATATTCAAAGCGCTCAGGCGGAGCTAGCCACCGAAGCAAAGATAAGCACAAGATCCCTTGAGTCAAGCACCTTGATCTCATTTCCATTATCACCAGTGGTACAAGACATGGAATTCGAAGAACTTCCAGATCCTTTGGCAGGAGAATTGGTTAATCCACTCGGAGGCGATGGTGAGTACAAATGCGCCCATTGTCCCCTCCGTTTCACAAGGCGGCAATCGGTCACGCGACACGAGCTCCGGTGGCACCGCTCCAAAATCTTTGCGAGCGTGAAGGACCCCACCTTAAACGAGAAGGAGTTTGACCAATCGATCAACGCAGTTCTTAACCGTTTCGTTGATGGAAAAAAGTGCGTCTTGTGTGACCAGCAAGTTCTGGCGAGAACACAGCGGGAGCAGCACATCATGGTGAGTCACGCGCAACGGTTTTGTGAGGAGCTCAAGCGTCACCAACGGCGGTCTGAAACTAACGGACACGGACGTCACCAAACGAAGCGTCACCAACTTTCGGACAAAAACGATGCTCTGAAAGGATTGGGCGCCAACGCGCAACTACGGTTCAAATGCTGTTACTGTCCTATGAGTTTCCCAGAGTCCTCCAAAAGACGAATCCACGCACTCCGAGTCCATCCGGAGCATGTTCTGGCGACGTACCGAAAAGAGACCACGAGTCTCGAAGATTTTCGAGTCGGAACTTCTGAAGTGTTCCAGTCTCTCATCGGTGGTACAAGCAAAGGGACTAGTTGGTGCCAATTGTGTAAGAAGGAATACTCCGGGAGAATCTACTGCAGGCAGCACGTCCTCTATGAACACTCCGATCGCTTCTCGCACTACATCAATCTTTACCAAAAGTCTTTGCGATCATCGTCGTTGTCCACTGCCGAAGGAGTGCAGGAGTCACCGGAAGACCCTCCTTCGCGGGAGACAATCAGTGCGCCTTTTCTGATGAACGATGAAACATCGCCGCTTGTAGGATTACATCCGGAATTGGTGCACACCTCGGATCATGACATCAAACTGGAGGAAGTGGAGTCAGTGCCAATTCCTCTATTTATCCCGAAAACGGAATCAAACGTGGGGGAGGAAGGAGGTTCAAGTAGTCAAGAAGAGGGGAACCTGAGCATTCTCGGCATTTGATGGGAGAGCATCTATTAAACAAGAAAGTGTTCCGAGGACTAAAGTTAAATATTTGCTTGAAAGCATTACAAATATTGAATATTTTGTAAGAATTGTGTGGATTGAAATAAATAAAAGTATTTTCAAATTGCAGGCCTACATTTTAGGCCAACCTGTGTATATAGCGTTTCAAAGCTGTTCGTTTATTATAAATGCGACACGTTCCGTTTAATGTTCTAATAATTGATGGAAATACTCTTGACTGAAATCATAACCGGCTTAGTTTCAATTGAGGATTATGACGAAACTTTCTCCTGAGAAATGTGGCGTGGCTAAAGAAGAGTAATAATGAGATGAGGACTAGAATCGAAGCAAACTCAAACAGTCAAGACTAGAGTTTTATTACTAATTCATGACAAACAACAAAATAGTTGATGATGGTGTGTTACAGTTGGTTAAATAGTTATATACCTGCTTATACAATTTTCAGTAACTATAGTAACGAATATTTCATAATTATACCTTCTAGCAAATACTTCAAACCGTGAGCTTGAAACACTTGCTTGTTGCATTAGTTCGCTTGATGCTTCTCTCATCAAATACCGAGAATGCTAAGGTCCCCCTCCTGAGTTGGCATTGACCCACCTTCGTCGAGGCTTGACTCCGCTTTCGGGATAAATATAGGTATTGGAAATGACTCCTCTTTCTCCAGGCTGGCGCTATGGTTCGAGCTTTGTACGAATTCTAAAGGTGCTGAGGATGGGGATAAATCAATACCTATTGAAAAAGGTTCACTGATAATCGCCTCCGAATCCTGAGGACATTCGATGTGAAATTCCGTATCTCCTTGTCGCCTTGCTGGATGGTTCTTGTTCCGAAACAGTAGCCTTGGATTTTCCTGAATAAACTTCCGCTGTGCAGACGTCAACTCCTTACAAAATCGCTGGGCATGGTCCACCATGACATGCTGCTCACGCGTGGACCTCTTCAGGTTGTGACTGTTACACAAGGTACACACCTTTCCATCAATGAAGCGATCGAGAACAGCGTTGATTGTTCGAGCAAATTGATCGTCACTCAAACCAGGCTCCTTCACACTCCCAAAATGTTTGGATCGATGGTACCGAAGCTCGTGTTGGGTGACTGAGTGCGGCTTCATGAAACGGAAGGGGCAGTATGCACATTTGTAATTGGATGATTGGTTTCCAAAGTGGGCATTCATGTGGCGAGCGAGGTTGGCGGGGTGGGAAACCACTTGATTGCAAATCCCACACCGATTGGAGGTTCGAGATTTAAGAGGATTTGTTGGGCGCACTTCTACTTTCGGAGGGGACACACCGCCTTCGAGTGGAATAACTGGTTCCACTTCCCCCAGGTTGGCGTTATTATGGTCCGGTCTCTGCGCAAATTCTGGAGGTGATACAGGTTGCGGTGACCCATGAACCACTAACAAAGGCACGCTGTTAGTCTCCAGGGAGTCTTCCAACTCGTTTTCTCCTTGTAAAACGTCGGTGAGCAACGACGAGGTTAACGGAAGCTGCTTTTGATAAGCCTTCGTCCCTTTTGTGCAGCGGTTGGGGCGCCGCTTCCCTGTTAGGAACTCTAAGAGTTCTGGGGGTGCCTCAAGTAAGTTCTGTTGGTGTCGTTTGAGCTCTTCGCCAAACCTCTTGGAATGATTGACCATGATATGCTGCTCCAACTGAATCCTCGTCAGGTCCTCCCGGTTGCACAAGGCACATTTCTTCTTCCCAACAATGAAGCGGGCGAGAACGGCGTTGATAGATTGGTCAAACTGCTCCTCGCTCAAGCAAGACTCCTTCGCACTCGCCAAGATTTTCGGTCGATGACACCGGTACTCGTGTTGGGTGACGAACTTCCGCACCTTGAAATGGATGGGACAGTGTGCACATTTGTACTGCTTTTTCTCGGCGTGGATTCTCGTGTCGTCAAGTGGAATGATTACATCCTCGCAGTCCTCTGAAGAACTTTCGACTTCCATGCTCTCCTCTGCTGATGATGATCCATCAGAAGGACTCGACTTCGATTTTAAGTTAAGAGGTCGGGTTAGCTTCGCCTGAATGCTTGAAATATCTTGGGAAAAGAGGTCATGATGCTGTTGAATAATGTGGGATGCACCTTCCACCCTGCGCGTAAAATTCTTTCCACAACATTGACAAGCATAACAGCTCTTTTGGATTTGAACAATAAGTCTTCGGAAGAGTTGCTGGAGCGCTGTTTCAAAATCGATAAGGCTCGTTGTGCCCCTCCGATAATTGCTGAGCAAGTGCTCGGGATGAGCTCGGAATTCGTGGGCCCCTCTGTTTGACAAGTTCCGGAAGCTGTCATCACAGTAACGGCATTGGAAAGGCTTGTCAGTTCTGAGGTCGAGTCTTGAGAGTTTGTATGGAGGCTCTCGGAATAAATTTTTGGAGGTGTCAACCTGGTTTTCTTCGACCCGTCTCAACTCCTCTGAGGTAAACTCCGAGTAGGCATGGTCACCCTCGTTTTCCGGACTTCCTTCACATCTTCTCAATAAAGGTCTTGGAAAACTGTGCCTGGACATCGAACAGCCTAGTAAAAACAAGAGTCAAAGTTAAACTACGAAAAATCGATATTAAATACATTTTTTTAAACCAATTAAAGAAAAGCTTACACTTTCGAACCAAACTGGTCCTCATCCTTCCCAATACTTTCGAACACTCCTGCTCCTCCTCCACCTTCACTGAGGTGTTCCCCCTGTCCGCGTTGGTCATCACGTTCGTCACTGTCCAAAGCTTCGCGTCCACCTCCAACTCGGCCACCTTCATCCGGTGATAAGCCTCACAAAAGCTGTGGGCCACCTCACGACAGTCTTCACACAAACCAAGGCCGCCACCTCCTCCTTTTAACAGAGTTCTTATCATAGCTTCCAAGTTCCTTCCGTCAGGACCTGCTGCAAAATGCCGACACAGTAATTTGAAGAACCTCTCCACCTCCTCCTCCAAAGAATGCTGAAATTCAACTCCAACTGATTTGGAACGCAAGTTTTTGTAGCAAAACAAACAGCGGGCCTTCAAATCAGGCCCTTCAACCTTATCAATGGGCGTCGTCATCATGAAAAAGTTCGGGAATCGAACAACAACACTCACATTTTGTCAAAACCAAGCAAGAACTGACGCACGCCAAACTCCAGCCATAAAAAACTCACTTTCAGGCTTCACGAGGATTTTGTTGAGAGAAATTTTTGTTCTCAAGAGGTGCCCTGCTATTGGGGAAAATATATACAGAACGGAGGCGTACAACTTTCCAGAACTTTTTTTAGAAACAAGAATTTTTTGAACGTGTTGCAAAGTGTTTCAATCTTGAATTAATTTTTTAAATAAAAATTTATTTTAATGTCACCATGACAACGAGAATTTATAAGACTGAAAGTCAACCGTCTTTATCGGACAACCACCTTGAGTTGAAGACTTGGTGTTTGTGTTGCTACAAAAATTTATCTTCTGGGTCCGTTGGCAGAGAAACTCCATCGGATTGTGATGATAAGACCGAGGAGGTGGAGAGGTTCTTCAAACTACTGAGTCGGCACTTGGCGACAGGTCCTGAACGACGGAATGAACTTAGCAACTTGGAGGCTGTCATATCATCAGGTCTGGTTAGCGGAGGAGATGGAGGTGGAAGGCTTGGTTTGTGTGAAGGCTGTCGGGAGGTGGTGGAAAATTTTTGTGAAGCTTATCACCGGATGAAGGTGGCCGAGTTGGAGGTGGACACGAAGCTCTGGGCGTTGATGACAGTGATGACCAAGGCGGACAAGGGAGACAACTCAGTAAAGGTGGAGAAGGAACAATTATCAGGATGTTTTTTGGCGGTGGAAAATGTGAGGTCAAACCTCCTTCGACAGTGTAAGCTAAGCTTATCCTGATTTCTTCTGAAAAATCAAATGCAACTACATTTTTGGAGGCATCATGGTTTTTTACATTTTTTTCTAGGCCGTTTGAAGCTGGATAACATTTTCCCTCGACCTTTATTGAAAAGATGTGCAGCAATTCCGTACTCCAGCAGTGGTCAAACTGATCCGGTGTCCACTACCACCGAAATGAAGAAATACAAATGCCCCCATTGTCCCTTG